>JAULKQ010060589.1:0-23295 GCA_032356285.1 Smithsoniella earleae | reverse complement strand
CTGGATTGGCTTACTTGTAATGACTTCATACATATGGGAGGGTGTATCATACTTGTGAATGTTTGCCACGTGGCATTCATGACCCCCCACATAATTATTTTCATCATCTTCGACTTCCATAAAGCGATGACCAAACTTGATTTCTTCACCTGCGCCGCGCCCACGCGCGGTGTTAGCAACGAAATTTTCGAGTCCGGTGCAAAACCCGGTCATCCCATTCCAAACCTTGACTATGAATTGCTCGTACATGTCGCACTCTGCAATCCATACACTCGCCACGCAAGCAGGTATCACAGTTGTCTTCTCTCCTGCTCCTTTGAACTCCGTCACGATCTCTTCGCTGCCCCACCTGATGTAGCTCGAACACGTCACAAGCAGGCCGTGTACTAGGTAAAGCGCTTGCTCCGTTAACGTCGAAGTAGATATTCATCGATCAAACCTCGAAACATGCGCATGTCGGTCATGGAACGCGAGACTGGTAAAGTCCATTCCATCTCGCTTCAATCCATTTCCACTACCTCGAGGTTGGCACGGGATGTTTGAAAATACCGAAGTTGGTTGACAATGCACCAATAAACCACTTCAGGCCTGCCCGGCGATTGATGCCAGGCAAAGGGTCACTTCACTGCACATACAGTTGCGAGGCGCCTCAGGATAGTTGTTTATGGCGCAAAATCTGACGCTATTCAGTCACCGTTAGACATTAGGACACCCATCTCGCATATTATTTAAGAGCATTTCTGGAGTATCCTTTCAACGTGATTCATGCGTGCGACAGTACTTCTTCGAAATAGTTTCACTCAAGAATGTTGTTTAGAACGTGAGATGTACACAACAACTATTTCATTTAGCTTGTGATAGGTGATTTCAGATTCCTTACTACTGCTGCTAAATTTGTGCCACAAGTCCTCTTCCACAGGGAGTGAGAACACCAAGCTTTGAGATTGACATGCAGACAGCACAAGGGAGGTAGGCAAGCAAGAGTGAGTGCATGTACTGCTACTCAAAGTGTGACGAGATTTACCAGTGGCATGGCACTTGATATGAAGGTTGTGTGCTGAATGCAACTCTGCAGGGAGGATTTGAAAGGACATGTGATGGTGCATTCAGACTTGCTGCTGTTGTTCCATTAGAATTGGAAAACAGATGTCTTGAGGTGTTCTGTAAGAATTCAAAATGCTCTGCTGACTAACCTCAGGGTTTTGGCCCTTAGTGTACATCTTTTGACCCAGGGTGCCTGTTCAATAAACAAAAGCAGTGCTTAGTCTCGATGTTCCATGTTGATTCTGCACCTGAGAGAGCAACAAACTATGCCAGGCTATCTAGTGTGAGCCAAACTGTATTGATACTAACTAGATGCATGTACACCGTAGCTCAGCTGATTCCAGCTTGTTAGAACTGTTGGTCTACAGCTATGACCTGTTTGAGACCTGTTGAAATGACAACTCTATGAACCCTGTGAAATACAGCATGCTGCATAATACACTTAACACTGGTCATGTCTGCACTCTAGTTTACAGTCTACCACATTCTGAGGATAGAGTGGCAGGAGCTCTTTCGTTGAGCTTCTTCTGATCTCGAAAGAAAGAACATGTTTGCCGCAGCCCGGGACTTGCCATCCCTCCGTCGTCTTCCCGCTTTGCATAAGGGACCTGGGGCCCAGACAAGCTGCTGTTGGGTTTTTGAAGTATGTACATGCGTATTATGAAAGTGTCGAAATATGCACTGCACGTCTGAGTGCGTTTTGGTTTTTTTCGGCTCTTAAGGTGAATGTACATACCTCGCAAATAAAGTATAGACTTGTTGAATGAAAATAGCCGGCCTCAGGTGAGGTTGATGCCGGCAGGGCGTATTTGAAGAATGATTGGAACTTGCAAATATGGAATGTCAGTGATGAAGCTGTATTTGTTTACTTGTGAGGGGACGCTAGTGCGAAAGTAGATGGGATCAGTAGTGTTTAAGAAGATTCGAAGATACGCAAGCATGCTAGCAAGGTGCGCCCAGTATTCACGATTGGCAGGGCTCGCGAAGGTATCATGAACAGGATAGCTAGGAAGGATTATTTCAGTAATACGCATGTGTTGTGGAGTACGTGCACTGTTTTTATACAGAGAAAAAGGTTTATATTCGGCGATCGTGACTCGTTGACGGAATATCGTGCACCGTGGAGTAAGCAAGTGACTTAGCTCGTCTTGACATACAAAAAGAAACATCAATTCTCAAGGGGCGATCAACATGCGTTATTCACACGATCGCGCGGCTCTTGAGTTGTGCATATTTAGCACACAACTGCCATTTCCATTCAAATTGCTATGACCTTCATGTGTGGGAAACCAAATGGTAGCTCCATCGCCCATACCAAGCCCAGCTAGCAAAAGGGGATTTCAATCCTAAATCGAATTACATTTACACAAAGTGCGCGTAAACTCAGTGACAGTATCTGCACATGTGTTTACACGCCTTTCTCGCAGCTACATGTTCAACAACGAAACTTCAGCCTACATGGTCTGAGTTCTTAAACAGAAATATATATAAATCGCATTTTATGTGCTGCATGTACACGCTGGTTAGGAATAGCGCGTTTGCGTGTGCAGACTGCACGACTGGTGATTTGATGGCATATTCTGCGTTGGTTGCATCTGTTGAGCAAGAGAGACTCACCTTTTGACTTACATATATGCGAATCAGAGCAGGACAAACCTTTTGTAAATGATGTCTTTGGGCGTGAGGAAAAGGACCTTGTTAGGAAAAGCCTGGCCAAAAGGGTTCCGGAACCCCTTTGAACCCTACGTAAATAGGTGCAGGGAGGGGCCCGGCCGGCTAAAAATTTTGAACTTTCCACCAATCATGTCAATTGAGTTGCTGAGCTGGTCGGCTGCATGGCTTCGACAAGCCGAGTTGGCTGTCACTGAAAGAAAACACACCCAAATGCACAGCACGGAAACAACGTAACTAAGCCGTCAGTTCACAAAATGAGTTTAAAAGCTTGAAGGAGTGCTATCATGAATCTACATGGAGCCTTATTCTGCCAACGATTCTTTGGGAAAATGTTGAACTCTTTCGTACAGTGCACTAGAGGTTGTTAAATGGGATTCAATGCCAAGCATGTTGTATGGTTTGTAGAATAAAATGTGCTAGCAGCCGACTTTAAAGAGTACTGTAGAGTTATGTACCACCCGGTCCACAGATCAGACGCTGAACGAGTTTCTGTGGTTGTCACAAGCCTGTATACGATCGAGCAAAGCACCTGTAACATTCTGATTGACGCTTTATTCTCCCGATGACCAAACTCACTTGACTATCCACGTCTCGACTTCCTGGCTCAATTGATCAAGTTTTATAGCGTCTACCTTCCAAAACGTGAGGCAACCACAAGTGACCTGGGAGCATTTTCCCCCCTGAGATCCAGCCAGTATGATCAAGGAATCTCTATCATACTTTAGTGGCTGTAGGCTTAACTTTTAATTGGCGACAGGAAAAAAAAATGTACAGCTAAAATATGAATTAACCTTGGCTTTCTGAATGGCAACTCTCACAAGAGGGTCACAAGGAATTAGAGGGCCACCAATCAGCCTCAGTACGGTGTTCTTTTCAAGGCAGCAACAAGACAGGCTAATCTCTACAAATATACTGAATTTGGGGCAGAAGTAATTCACTGTGCTAGAGTATGGCAGGAAATATAGCAAATAACTGGTTCCCTTTGAACGAACCAAATTGATACCTAAGTAGATCATTGAAAGACACCACAGTGCTCCTTGAAACCATATCCTTAAATTAACACTTAATTTCAGTAGAGCCCTGTACAGCTTTGGCAACACATAGTGCGTTTTCCTGGTTTATGCTTCACGAATTCGCCTAGTCCCAGTTCACATAACTGCAATGCGACCAAAGAGCTCATCCAAGCATGCTAAAACGGGTAACTTTGTGCGCTAGAACAAACTTCACGCGCTGTTATTGAATGGCTGTTCTTGGAGGTGTTTCTTTTTACTCGAATTCAGCTGTGTTTCGGTGAGGCCAAGTCTCTTTGCATCGACTTGGAGGCTAGATATCCAGTTTTAGCTGTGCATGTCAGATGCAGGATAAAGATGGTCTCCTTCTAGTGTTCGTTGTTGTTACATCAACAGGGGAGCAGATACTATTCGTAAAATACGGTACGGAAGTGTATTCATGGACGATAAAGCAGTGGTTTGACGCACTCTGTGATCATTTAAGCTGCCACAGTGTCATCCAGTGAAACTCCTCCGCCGGATTTTGCCAAAACTAGGTAATTTTGATAACTGCAACAATGACTTGGGAATCTACGAAAGAGAGCGGTGGAGACGGTAGATTGCGGTTTGAAAAAGCGCCTGTGATTCAGTTACAGGTCCCTTTTCGTACTGAAACACCTGCACTGTTTCTGAGTTACTAACAGTAAGGTCAGGTCACATATTTTCGTCATATATTTACGTCCCATAATAATGCCTGGAAGAGCTTCTTGGCAATACTCACGCGCCATCCACAGCGAGGGCAAACCTTCGCAAAATAAATATACACGCGTGGTCACGTTGCAGAGTTGTGTGGGAATTTTTCAAGAAGCCAACGCTAGCATCTAGGATGTCCGGGTACGGATAATATCTAGCAGCGACATTGATCCTGCTCTATAGCCCGGAGGTAAAAAATAGTCTGTTTTTCACTCCGGTCAGCATGTCACCATCAACGCTTCAGTTCACGACAGCTGATAGAAGACATGTTATTCCGACGTCTTTTACCTGTTAATGTTATTCTTTAGGGTTCTTCTTTTCAACCTTTCTTCTTTTCAACAGAGAATTCAACTACTAAGTGATTGATTCCTAAAGTTGAGACCTGAGTGAGTTGTGAAAAGGTATTGTCGAAACGGTCGCAGGAAACTGCCAAAGCGCCACAGTGACAGCGTTTCGATTGACAGTGATCCATTCCTCCGAGCGCAAGAACGCAAGATTACGTGGACCGATTCGAGAGAGATCAAGTGCAATGGAGGGTCAGCCTACACGCAGGTGCGGCCCGTGGTCGGCCAACGCAGGCCAGCTTGTTTTATAGGGCGACGATGGATTGCCACGTGGCAACCAGCCCGCATGGGCGCGCGGCCCGGGCCGCGGCCCAGGGGAGCGCGAAATAATGCAAGTGCTCTGTGACGAGGCCTTCGCGAGTCCTGTTTGTTCACAGAAATACCCTCAGGGTTCTTGATAAAATTCTAAATGGCAACAGCAAACATGGCTGATTAATCTTTCTGACAACAAGAAAAAGAAGGGATGCTGCGTTTGTAGCAGATATTTCTTTATGATTTCACATTCTGGTGGGGTATGGACAGCATTATCAGATATTCTGAGATTCCCATGATTGCATGCTTGTAGGATCGCATCCACTAGCGTCAAAAGCCACCCTCTGCATCGACGGGCCCGCGGGGTTTAATAATCAGTAGGAAATTAGAGTTTTGTTCTGTCTGTGCTACGGTATGATGCTGGAAATTGATTTAAATTTACTTTAATTTCATTTATAATGCAAGGGAGACGGGGAATTACATAGATGTAGAATTGATGCTTGATTGCAATCGACTGTAGGCATTTCTCATTCTATGTCTAAGATAGCGTAGCCAAGAGTTGCTAAGTAGCTCTCCAGACAGAAGTAATAAGATCATAAGTACGTATCTCGCGAGATAGAATCGGGAGAGCTGGGGCATGATCTCAAGATCTCAATCTCTTCAATATACGTAATATTTGTCATTATATGGCCATCAACGACATACAGTGACGACAACACATGTAGCGAGCCCATGTATGACGCTTTCCAGGCTGAATTGTCGCGAATCAAAATGCCGTGAGTGGGGCTCGTGAGCGTCAACGATTCCCTCACAGTCCGAAGCCTTGCATCATCTCCTTTTTATCTCACATCGACGTGGAAGCGGGCTATCAGGTTAGCTACGCGACTTTAGAACACATTTTGTTCGGGGCATCAAGACATTCGCTGGTGGCTGCGCCAGTTACTAGCTCATGGCCAGTACAATACAGTCAGATGCTTCCATAGTGGGATGCTTCCTTGGAACCTGCGAAAATCAACGTCAATATTCCAAGTACAGAGAGTGGCTTCAGTTGGAACGGTTAGTAGGACTTCAGTTAGCGCAGGATCATCCAAAGTACTTTATTAAGCGTTGTGTTGTATACATGCGCGTGGCTCTGCGTGTGTGTGACTTGGCAGGCTCATGTTAGAGGGATTCCAGACCGAATTAATCAAAATTCGAAGTAACGAGGGTCAGATTAACTACCGTAGCCTGTAGATCAAAGCCAACCTGGTCTTGATGTGAAGCTTCATGTGAAGCTTATTCTTCATTCCAGATAACTCTGTTATGAACGAAGATGTTAAGCGGTACCCCAGGAAGTCGCTGTTGTGGGACTGCTAGTCACCATTGCCCGGTTGAAAGCCCTATCTGGCTTGCAGCTTCAGTGTACGTCTCACGAGGCCTGGCCAGGTCTTCTCAAGCTCACGGAATGTCGAATCCATCTCACTGACTGTCTGCTGTGCAATTTCGAATTCAAGCACTCGGCTGCCTCGTCGTTGCAGACAGTCAAATACCCCGGGGACGTGACTCAAATCAGTCTTCAACGCGCTGTGACATAGAAAGTAATCTGGGAAGTTAAAGTTGGTGTAACTAGCAAGCAAGCATGCAAGAAAGGCTAACTAGTGAACCATGGTTGCTGGGCTATGCATCACTACATGTACAACAATGCACGTGACTTCGGGTCCCTACGCGCGGAAAAGCGTCGCAGATGGACGGCTGTGAATGCCTGGAACATTTGCCAGAAGCTACAAAGCCCTCGCCGCGCTGCTTTTCGTATTGAGCGAAGATCGTTCGAGCGCGTTTTACATGCATTATAATGTGCTCATGAGTTCGAGTTTTTCGGGGTGGGTGTACTGGGTTGCAAACCATACAATGGGTCAAGCCCTAGACGTTCTTAATTATCTCTCATGGATTGCTCCCTCTTCCCCCTTCTCTTCAGCTGGTAGGCCCCTCCTGTGTTCTTCCCCGCGTCCCCGTTCATTAAGAGAGATACATCAAATTCTCTACGTGGCGAGGGAGTGAAATCCTGGAGTTTGCATTACGAAACCCTAATAACTCTCCTCGTAGGCAAAATCGGCGGTATGTCACCGAGGCCTCGCGAGGTTGCTGCGCGCACTTTGCGGTTGCATCATAAGTTGCGATGATTAACAGATGCTTCGTGAAGCATTAAAAGCGTTGAAGTGATTTGTATTGATTTAAGTAATCGCGTGGTGTCACCTAGACCTGCAGCTGTAGATGCACCAAAAAGTACCAATATTCCGGCCATGCTGAGGGATCATGATATCCATGCTCTCTCAGACCGTAATTTATTGCATCGACTTGTTAGAAAGGAAACTCTCGATACCTCACTTCTGTTAGGGCCGCGCGAAACTGTCAAATATCATAGACTTATTAAACACTTTGTGTCTCGTGGAAATACCCTCATTGTTTCAGGTGAAGGAAACACGTGCTGAGTCAGGTTCTCGACAAAACGGAGGCCCAACGTGAGAGACATGGAGATGAGGCTGTGAGCATGCATCAGTATCCGTCGGCTGTGTACACCAACCTGGGACAGCCAGGCCAGCACCTAAAGCTACTACGCATTAAACCGGAACATGGTAATCCGATTTTCAGCACAATTCGGCCACATATTTTACCCACGTGTGCTGTAGATGGAGCGCAACTGCAGGGGACAGCCATGGCGAGTCTGAGGGCATGTTATGCAACCCTTTGGAGCACAGGGTACAAACCGAAACAAAAGCCTGGATAACGAAAGCTATAGAAACTCAGGGGTATCAAGAATATGGCTGTGTTCAGGGCAACGTCGATTTACAGCGATACGGCAACATTGCATTACATTATAACCATGATCTAATCCAAGAGGTATCAACTTTGTGCTGACCTTGTTGCCAAATCTGACCCGTAGAATTTTTGATAAGCGCATGTTCCCACCGTGTCCCCACATATTGTTCCCGTGCAAGTTGAAGCGTTCACAGCTTTCATGCAGTATTGTTAACACCAGATGCATTGGTGCTGTCGCGGTGATGTCGTGAACCCATTTGTAATTACGCACGTTTCACCTCATTTCAGTTATAGTACTTTCGATACTTTATCATACCTCATTCTTTGTTGTCTAGAGTTAATATTCATGATGATAGGATTCTTCTTAGGTTTGGAACGTCAGATCATTCTGTAACGCGGATGTTGGGCGCTCTAATGGCTCAACGTCGTAATCCAGGAATTTGATACTAGATATTTGCTCAAAAATGATTTGCACGGACATTCTGGTGAAAATGGTACAAAGGGTCACTTTGAAGCCTGGCCACGAACACGAATTTGTACCATTGCTGACACCCACATGCGAGGGACACGCAGACACTGAAATTATTGTTTAGCTTCTGGATTGTACAGGTAGTTTGAAGGACAATAGAGGGGAAACTTCTGTTGTGCATCCGAGTTTCAGGAATTTCATTTCAGGGAGTTAAATCTACACTGTATCTCGTAAATTTGACTCTAGATTGATGCTTGTGAAGTCTACGACGGTGAACTTCGATCGGATGTACGGGTTGTTCACTGACAGGTTCTTACCATTGTTTGCATGGGGTCATCTCCTAGTGATGGATATGTGACCTGTCTGATTTAGTCCCTCGCCCACGGATTTGCCTTGTTCCTTGCATCCCTTCCTGGTCACTAACATTACAAATGCAATTAAAGCACACTTCCTGGGCTCTTGTTTACAAATGCAATTGAAGCCAAAGCTAGCATCATACCAGAGTACAGGCAGTGAACTCAACTGTAAATTTCACGCATTAATCACAAGAGGGGACATACGCTCCTTGTTGGAGCCCACGCCCTATACTTCTTGCTAGTGATCCCACATAGCGCTGAAACAAGTATCTATTGCCCTTGATCAGGGAGACACTAATCTCTTTATACACATTTTTTTTTCCTGGGCAATACTGTAGTCGACGTAGTGATGACAGATGGGTATGACAGCCTCGGTAAAACGAGCAATAATACAGAGACAGCGATTGCCTACGGACTGGAACGTAGTACATGTACGTGAATGCCCTAGAAAAAGAAATTATTGATGAATATTCATCATTCATGTATGAAAATGTGCCCATGCATCCCCACATAGCGAAGCGGCCTTCTTGAGGTTCAAATGTGAACCAGTTTACATCTCTTCATCTATCATCTTGAGAGTTGCGAGTGATCCGATTCCAAAATACACGACACAATTCAATTATAAATGCCGCTACATACCGCTGCACTCTGGCATGCGATTCGGTATACTTGCCGCGCAAGGCCTGGACAATGAGTGGTTACGTCTTCCTTGACACGTATTAGTCAAATTTTGTTTCCATTTCAGAGAGTACTTGCATGCAGCGTGCATGCATTGATATGTCACGCGTGACCGCCACAATGCGCAGCAGAGTGGATTTGTGCGAGGGCTAGAACCTATTCTTATATTACACGCAGCAAATTCAAATTATCCAAGCCCAACGGAGATGGGGATCTGGAGAGTCCAGCACCAGATCCAGTATCGGTTGGAATGCTCGTGCCGCCTCGGTTCAAAGCTCTAACGTTGGCATAAATCTTAGATAGGCCAGGGTGCGCAGTGAAGAGCAATAGTGTCTTCATTTAGTTCCTGCCTGTCAGAGTACACGCTGCTGGCACTGTTTCGCTCCGCACTGTATAGATTCGTCTTCATTTTGCAGGACGCTACAGCAACACAAGACATGGCCCTACAGCTTCCTTGGTAACGGCATTTGAAAAGAAATTTTCAATTCTATTTGTGATCATAGGTATGCCAGTATAGGCTTCCGCATTAATGTTGCCGTTGTTCGTAAACAGGACACGAACCGTCTCTGGTTTTCATCTAGTGTGCAGGGTCTCAGGCTTACGCAATATCCACTTTGTAACCCACTCACAATAATTCATTATCTATCTAGTAGCCCATTTACCGAGTATGGCTCTCGCGTTGAACTGATGTTCGTGTGTTGTTATCGTGGCTTCCATTCAATACCGCGCAGCTGCTTATGTATGAGTTTCCTGGAAAGTGGTCGCCCATCCTTTATGATAGTTTATGTCCGCATGGCGCTGGATGAAATACTCTCCTTCAGTTGCACGTTGCGGATGCTACACCAAGCATAATTTCTGAAGATCTTCCAAGGTTACAAAGGAGGACTCAATGCGATAAACACCGTACCGTGTTTTTTACAATGCAACTATGCCCTCATTTTCATTATGCTGTGAATTCTTCACTTTTTGAGGGGAGGGAGTGTGCATAGTTGGACTTCGTAATACATGTTGCCTTCGATCTGTCACGGGTACCGTTCCTTACTAGCAGGATTTGATGCTCCAGGAACATGATTGCTCATTTACGCACTGTTCTCATACTTGCGCTGTGTGGGCATGCCTTAGCACTGCATGTGGGAGGAGTGACTGCTGGTATTAACGCCAGCGCTGCAACTGAAGTCAAGATACATTTCGCGCCGCAATGCCCCAAAGGATCTGGAATTTCCAAGAGAGCAGCCTTCATGCGTGATTTACAGAGACATAAGTGGGCATTGGTGGAGCAGGAGTCCTCAACCGCTGTGTATGAATCACGACGCATCCTTCAACAGAAACGCAGTGTGCGGAAAGCGAGAAAGAGTAAGGCCAAATTTAAACGCCGTGGAAGAGGAAAACAGAAGAAAAAAACTCAGGGAAAGAGAAGAGGCAAGAGTTCGACGAAGGCGTCGGGTAAACGCACAATTGCACTAAGAGCCAAGATCAAGTCGTCTGCGTCACCTGGTCGGGGTAGCAGCGCATGCTCGGATCAGATGAACAAAGAGATGATTGCCTTGAATAATGCATCTCGTCCCGGAAGCCTAAAGCAACTGAAATGCGACTCCGTTGCCTCTCAAGTAGCGCTCGATTGGGCTAAGGGCATGTGCAGGTTCGTTAATCTCCATTTTAATAACAGTTCAAAGTCAACGAACTTAAGAGCATTCTCATTGATACAATGACACATACTACAGCTTTAGAGTGGTATTACTGGCGATATGGTCGGGTTTGTTGGGCCTCTTTTTTGGTTGCTACAGGTCACAGATTCTGCCTTCACCCTTTGGCTACTCTCTGATAGGGGTTAAACAAGCAAGTGTATTAAAGTCTGAAATACAGTTTGTCGTGTTGACTGGATTTGCCATGCAGGGATGGTGAAATCAGCCACAGAGGTTTCAGAAACCGCTGTAAGAAGAGTCCTTTCCGTTATTGCGGCGAGAATGTTGCATACAACTGGCCACCAAGTTTAACGATCACAGTTAATGATACACACAAACGTTGGATGGCATCTCCTGGTCATCGGGCAAATATCCTGCGCCCAGATTTCAATGTTGTGGGGTATGCGTGGTATGTGTGCTCTAGATTACCTGGTGAAGATAACCGTATATACTGGGCTGCTTTCTTTGGACAGACAGCTTGAGGTACCACTTACCGGATATGGGAAGTGCCAGTGTTATACTAATCAGTTTCAGTGTGATTGTGGTTGTAACATTAGGTTTAACAAGTTTGGTAATAGTTGAACTTGAATTCGGAGTTTTTCATGTTGAGGGGCTTAACTTAGGTACATAGTTCACCAATTGTACTACTTGTAATCATACCACAATGTTATCTAGATTGCATCCTTCGTCCCCTGTGCGTCATTTCATTTGTATAGTGTACATTGTCAAGATCCATCCTTCAAAAGGACAACTAACAAGGTCAAAAGCATTTGTAGTTATAAACTCGTCTGTCATGCACAAGGTGGTGTTGAAGCCTATAGTATCATCTGTTTGGGTAGTGGCGAGATGGAAGGGAGTTTATAGTGATTATCATGCACAATGACAATACAGTTGATGGTCTTCGCCCTCTTACAACACTTGCTCTCATACCTCAGAACCAAGTGCTTGTGCGGTGATGATCAGGCAATGGATTGTTGATATTCGTGACCAAGGCTAAGGTGGAAATGTTCAACTACTTGCAACCTTAGCTTTTGGACTTGACATTTCCAGGTAGTACCCTTGCTTGGTTTAGAATCTCTTTCATTTCATCCACGTTCTGTGTGCATGCTGGATGCCTGCGAGATCTGACCCTTTTGTCATGAACTTTGAGAAGCATCACTGAAGCCTTAACTGGGCTCCTATTAAATTGTTGCACCACACCTTTCAAACCCTTTGTATCCATCAGTTAGTTCATAAGGAAGTCGATGCAGGTACCATTCATGCTCTTTGATTCCACTGATTGTGATGCGAGCTGCAGGATCTTTAACAAATATCTTCGCCAGCAAGTCTTTTACAGCATCTGACAGCTGTAATTTGTCAGGGATCTTGTACTCCAATAGGAGAATCTTAGTCACTGTTTTCTGAAAGTCAGTTCTGCATAATGTACCCAACTTGAGCAAGTCATGGTTTCTGAAATGTGCACAGGTTTGTCTGGCCAAGTGTCCAGGTACACTAGTTCTTATAGTTGTCATAATAACAGCGAATGAAATTGTTTTTAAAGTGGTTGTATTGCCTTGGTGGCGCTCAGTTCGACAATGTTAACACTTGGCTCAGTGAATAGAATACCAGATTGCACATTAAGAATTTCTCTAGGTCCCCCTGCGAAAATTTCAACAAGAAAGCAATGTATTCGAAGTCCACACAGAACAAAACCCGTTCCACATGCACAGTGCTACTAATAACATCATATTAACATACAATCACAGGAACATATCTTACTATGGAGGTGCCTGGTGTCAATACTTGCAACAAAACTTGAAAGGCACAATAAAAGGAAACTTCTGACTGAATCTTGTGTGTGCCCAAATGACAGAGCTTGCAGTCCAGTATCAAGGAACAAGAATTGGCCATTAATATCATGACCAAAACATTTTCTACTATAAACCAGTCCTTCCTCTCGTTGCGTAGCAGACTCAACTCTCTCTCGAAATTGCTTTTTAAAGTGTAATGTGCAGCTTTGTAATAGGGAGACTTCTAATATAACCTAGGAAGGTTATCCAGTCTGGTGGTGAAAATGTTTTCTTGGCTCTTGGAGGCACTCCGCTCCAACCCCAATCATCTCTCAGACGATCACACTCAGAGTGCTCTCTTAATCAAGTTGAAACGATAATCATTTTTAGTTAGGCAATTTAATAATGTAAAGCACCCTGGAATGGTGGGAAAACTCTAAATTCTGGTGCAAATACTCTAAAGTTTTTCTTTTGTTGTGCATGGTCAGCATTCCCAGCTCCTATCACCACCTCAGTGCACCGGCATGCCACTGTAATCACCGAAATGAATCATTTGACAAATGATCGACAAAAAAGCAATCTGACATCACATTTGATTCCAGTAGCACCAAGACATATTATATAGCAACGTCGAAGGACGCTGTTGACAGACATCTAGGCGTGTAAGACCGACCTCGAGATTTCCGCACATCTCACCGCGCGCGGGCCTGGGGATGTGAAAATTAATTAGGAGAGAAGTTGTGAATTCAAGTTTGCATGTGAAATTTCGCGATTTGCGATGGATGTAATCTCATTTCAACTTATGTCCCCCACATAAAAAAGCTCAGAAAACGAAGAACTCTGAGATGGAATTGCGGCATCAAGGCATGCCATCTTGGTCTCGTACAGGATGGGGTTTGGAAGCCTGGACCCAAGGCAATGTGGTTCATGCGCGCCACTCGTGCACTGCGGAATACAGCTCACAACTGTATGGCGTCCCAACTACAAAAGCAACACACACAACCTCATGAGGCTTGGTAAATCTTGCCCATAGTATACGAGGTTTCTGCTTAAAACTGGAGGAGTAGTGGTGGCCATTACAGAAAATTTTGGGGGTGATAATAGGCGCACACCGATGCATCACTATGTGCCGAGGGAAGATAACCCGTTCCTAGGTACTTGGTTGCGAACTGAAATTAGAGATGGAAATGTTTAATAAATGCCCATTAATACGTTTCCATTGTCCAAGTTAACGGTGCGCTGTTAACTCGAGTAGAATATGCCGTGAGATGCAGTGTACATATAAAGCAATGCGCGACTGTGGATGGCAGGGTGGGGGGTGTGGGTGAGGCTTGGTTGATTCATCTGTTTGCATTCAAGTTGATTAACGTGAACACCGGAATCAACGTTCTATCGTGTAATTTAAAAAACGCGTCTGCACATAATCGTTGACAGTATTCAGGAATCCGGGATTTTCACAAAAGTTTGGTGCAGCGTGTTCCAATTTAGTCCTAGGGATTTAGTCTCCCTGCACATCAACTCACGAGGCCTCACCGTGATCGAACCGATTTCTCAACCAGCACTTGCTAGAAGATTGACAGTCAAAAGTTATCTTCTCCAAAGTGACTTGTTATGCAGTGAATGGTGCTTTCCGCCAGGTGCACCTCCCTTCAATACGTGCCGGAGTGTACAACTGAATATTGCATAAAGAGTAGGGATACGCTCGTAAACAAACATATGCATGCCCTAGCTAGGGAGCTCACAAACATTCAAGTAATTAGAAATGTCCACTGGCGGCTCCATCGTGCCCTGCTACCCTCGGCGTACTTGCTACAAGCTATTGCCTTGTCTGAGTGTTCCAGCTCAACGCCATGGCAATGACCTCAATGACCCACAAGCATACGCCCTCTAGCAGCCTGATTCTACCGATCACTACGACAGATAGTTTGTAATTTACCACTGACTCCGTAGAGTCACTGCTTCGTTATATTCAAATATCAGGCAATCTATACTTTTTATTAAAACATGCGCAGTTAAGACTTGCTCACCCGCTTTCCCGTCGACTTCAGGAGCCTAAACGCCATGGAGCGTGCAATCCCGCATTTTATGCATAGCGAGAAACTTTCCAATATATATGAGCTAATATATTCAAGGAAACACGAATCAATTATGTTTACACTTGTCGCGGTAATGATTTATGCGTATACATGCAAAATTCCACCTTTGGGATATCAATGATGCCAGCAAAACAAGACAGCAACTGGCTTGAGCCCCAGATGCTAGCCCTTTACGAATGCGATGGACGCACCGGTAACATGATTAGAACGTGCCTTTATCAAAAACTGTCAACGAAACCGAAGTGCTCTGCAATCAATCTGACGTACCATTGTTCTCCCGAGATTCGTGGCTACCGACTGAACATGGAGATTGAATGTTGTTTAATCGTCCATTATCCAACACTGTTAACTTAGGACAGAATTTGGGGTCAGAAATAGTGTATAGAATTTGGACCTAGTTACTCAGGTGTAAATTTCGGGGGGTCATGGTGGCTTGATGATCCTGAATGAATTGCACTCTTGCACACAGCAATATCATCAAAATATTGACTGGTGCAAAAGGACTTAGGCATGCACCCAGAAACACAAGCTGTATGTACTCAGCATTGCTCGTGATGTAGAGAGAAAAGGTAGCTTGTGCAAACAAGCTCACATCCAGAATCTAAAACTTAGGGGCTCAACAAGAACATGGATCAGATAACAAACACAGGACAGTTGAGAAGTGCACAGGCAGTACATGTCTTCAATCACGGAATAAGTGGCCATGGCCAAGGAAAATGGTTGCTGAAGTTATTCAAACAAGAAGCAGTTTGCAACACTAGGTTGCACTTACTGCGTGCTCCTTTTTTGTGCAAGCACAGTGAAATTTCCACTCTGGTTCCTAACACTTGCACTATGCAGACTTGGTGTGCGTTAGTGAAGTAAATTCAAGTTTGAAAATTTCCTGTACATGTGCCTGCTACAGCCGAGGAGGTGAAAATTTAGCACTCTGTTCTTGGAAAAGCCTGTGCATCTTTTGCATGGCACAGTGTCGAAACTGATGTAGATTAGTGTATCCAAAGCTTGGCAACACTGAAGGTGCATGTGTTCACCTACAGGTACATTCCAGGTCTTGTGAATATTGTAACATAGTCTGTTGGACTTACTATGATGTCAGGTATCACCACAACGATTATCAAAAGCATGCTCAACTGTTTGGGTTTTACTCACCCAATCATTATTCCTGTGAGCAGCTGCAAGTGGAGTTGCTCAAAATTCAAGTGCATTATGCTTGCTGTGCTACAGGGTGACTGCATCTGATTTATGAAAGATGACTTGCTTGAGGTGGTTGAGGGTGGAGGCAACCATTTAAGCAGGCTGGAAGTAGAAATTCGGAAAGCGTAGAGCCTGAATACCTATCATTAGGGTCCTCAAACGGATATGCGCCGACCAGCATAACGAAGAGGAGCACGCCCAAAGACCACACATCCACAGCTGCGCCTTTATATGGTTTATTTGCGAGAACCTCAGGAGCCAAGTAAGCAGGGGTTCCAACAGTTGACTTGCACTGTGACTGTTCTACTTCCGGACGCTTTGAATACCCAAAGTCACATATTTTGATGAGTGTTCCAGGCCTTGTTCCACCAATGAGGGTGTTTTCCAGTTTGATATCCCGATGGGTGACACCTGATTGATGTAGATACTCAATGCCACAAACAAGCTGTTGAAAGAAGTACCTTGCATCATTTTCTTGAAATCGGCGAGCCTTGCGGATGAGACCGAATAGCTCGCCACCTGGAGTATTCGGGCATGAAGAGACAATCCCAGTCGTTGCATAAGATTCGGTAAGTGCCGCTATAGGTGGCTTGCAAAACAAAAACACCAGACCAAGGGAATATTCGTTTTTGAACACCAAGCAGGTCACATGGAATGGGTTGGAATCAAAGCTCGTTGCTTGCACACGAGCTGGCTTCACACACGCGCACCAGAAGCATATTCTAAGACGATGTTCAGGTACTTATCATCAAGAACAACCCGTTTGAATCCGATTATGTTTGGATGGCTGAGCTTTCTGTGGTTGAGGACTTCCCGGTACACATTCTTGTTGATTTTTGAACCACGGGGTAGGCGCTTCACAGCAACTGTTTCCTGCGTCTCCTTGTCACGCATCAGAAAAGTTACTCCAAAGTTACCACTACCCAATTCGCTCAGATGTTCGTAGCGGTCCATTATTACAGTCCTGCACTCTTGGTTCAGCCTACCCTGACGAGGACATCTGGTGCGCGAAGATTCGGCTAGTATGTAAAGGCCGTATTTCCGTCGGAGCGCACTGTTCTAAAGCAAAACATTATTTATTTTGTCCAATCTGGAATTGAAACTTCCACTCTCCTCGTTCTGCACAGGAACTGTCTGTGTTCCCAGATTACATGCATAGCACGGGACCCATATGTCCGTCTTCGAATACAATCCCATTAAGCCGGAAACAGGAGTGTGAGGAGCAAGCATAATGAAAAAAAATGGAGTGTACCCAGGGATACACTATTACCAAAATTCCAACACATGCTTGAAAACTATGGGCAGTTATTCAATCGTGGGAAAACAGTCGAGACTAGCGAAGTTCCGTTGTACATGAGAAGCTGACCTATCGCCGTGGCTCAATTGAAACGAAATATTAAAGCTGTATCGACGTAATATCAACAAGAAGAGCGATTCTGCAACTGTATTAGAGGCTCGGGGCTTCATCTTAAACTTCCTCTGTTGTGATTCAGAAAACGTACAATGATAAGTATAGTACCTAAGGGCATCAAAAGAAGTTCAATAACCCACAGTGCACCACTGATTAAACCGAAGTAGGAGAAGTGTCAAACCTATCGCGTCCAATTGCCTGCAGACCTAACAATGTTGGTTAGATAGCGTACTCTTGAGTGGTCCTCACAGGCACTCGTGTATCAGGATAATGTTTGTCATGGTTAATTGTTATCATTGCATGTGGAAGGATGCTAGGATAGCGGCAAATGTACGGGTCGGGCTTAAACCGGGAAACTAGCTTGAACAAGCACTCAGTTGAGTGCTTGGATAGCAATGGTGCTAGTGCCTGAACTCCTCGAATTTTTGTAAGTTTACAGCTGGCCATCAAGTTACATTTGATCTGCTGTTACCTGTTGTGATTTCAGAAACATTCCATTACAAAGTCATCGCTGATTTATGTCAGTGAATCTGCAGTTTTCTTGGTTCTAGGCTACGCTGCCTGTGGTTTGTGCCTTCGCGAGGTAAGAGGCCACAGTGGGATGCACCACTACCATATTGACCACTTTGAGGCCAGAGGGATGAGCAGAGATGGTGTCACTGTGAGCCTGACTCATGTGGCAGCTTTGAAGAGTTCATGGTAGAAATAATGGGCACACAAACTCACCCTGAGTGTCATCCAGTGCTCTCGTGCGGTGTCCTGTGCTGAGGTAACACTGAGACAGATCTTGGTTACATCAGAAAGACCAGTTGTTCAGGGTGGTTGCAGTCCAGATCAGGAGTTGTTGAGAGTGCAACTAGAAGCACTGCTGAGGGACAATTCTGGAGGATGGGAAGGTGAGCTTTGTGGGTTGAATTCTCCGGGGCTGATGGTACAATAGCCACAGAGCTTGTCTTCGTACTGAGCAGCAAGTGTCTGGGCGTTCAATCGGAGTATGAACCCGAGCTGCGAACAGAGCTAGAGACGTGAGTTAGTAAAGAAACTTCGGCAGTGCGTTCCGCAGGCTCGTGGCTGCGTGCGCCGTCGCCGCTGTTCGTTCTGTGCTGCGTTTGATGTATTCGCGGTGTGGTGAATGACGTCGAACCCACCGTGTTGGAATCCATGGAATTCGGCTTTGTTGGTCTTGCTTTACACATAATGGTATTAGTCCTGATCCATGATACAATTGAGCGTGGTGTAATAAACTGAACTTGTGGCCAATGCGAAATTCACTCAATTGGCCGTAGGCATGGGAAACGAGACTTGACTTTGACTTGATTAGTAAGAGAAGATTAAATTATCTTGCGCGGAAAAAAGCCGCGTCACCATGATCTATCACTCAGTTACAATTGTGGTAGAGTCATCTTTCGCGCAGTGCCCGTGCAGGTGGCGTGAGAATGATAATTGAGACAATGAGAAGCGCTGGCTGCTTTTCGAGGCAGGGATGATCTCATGCTTGAGGTACGTGATGATCATGATCATGCTCCGTATCGATACTTGTTTTTTTCCACCACCGAGGGAGCCTATCTGTACATCAAATTGAGCTCCCTCCCACCACCCCAGCTGATGCGATCGTGCTTCCTTTGACGTAATCTCTCCCTATGTTAACGAATCAGAAGATCTCCGTTCCGACGTGAGGATGTGAACGAACATTAATAACACTGTTCTCCCGTCGATGTAAAGAACTCGAACAGCAGTTGCCCCTGCTGGGGATGCGAGAATCAAGCACGAAGCAAATCAGACCACCTGTGAGTTATCCAAACATGATTTCGACCTTAAAGTCCCTCAATATTTGTCACTTGCGATGGGTCCACCCCCTCACCACATACCAAATGGACCATCCCCTTGGTGTAGTTTTGAGGGTTTCTTGGGTCCTGAACATTACAGATGCAATTAAAACACGTTCAGGCATCTCACCGCTATTCTTGTAGTTGATTAACCACCAATGTAGTACAAGAATCAGTCACAGGATGGAACATCAGCTCCTTGTTGAAACCCATGCCCATTCCTCTTAGCTATTGACCCAGCAAAATGTTGGAAAATGAACATAATGCCTCAAATCAACGATAAACTAATCTCTTTATACACAAATCACACAAACACTGCTGTAGTAGTGTCCCTGCTATTACTGGCACGCGCTGCTAATTCTCTAAAAAGTCAGTCAGCAGACGAACTTAATCTATCGAGTTCTTGTGAATGTAAAGAATGGCTCAAAAGTGAAATAGCCTATGGCACATCCATATTACAAAGGAGGATATGTCGCGCGCACAATAATCTCGAGTCAGCGTGATTGCTTGCATCGAGAAGATTAGCTGTTCAGCAGTAAGCATCCCTTTACCTGGGTGAAAGCCAAGGGACAGATACTCCAACGCCACAGTATTCCCAAGCAAGAGCTGTTCAAGATGAGCAGTTTATTGTTCTTATATTCAGGCTTTGATCTCAGAGCAAGGAGTTTCTTTGTGTGTTCCCTAGTGCGAAATGTGCTTGGGTATACAGGTGAAATGCAAGTGCAGGGCAGGTATGCTGTCTGTAAAATAGGAAAAAGTCTGAGTCGAGGAGTTTTGAGATCACAGCATGGCAAGTGACATAACCTCTGCAAGTGGCCTTGACGAAAGAAACCCGAGGAAACACCGAACAGAATCTATGCTCACTTGTGGTTTCTGTCACCCCTACTCACGTTATGCCACGAGCTACTTCACCAGATGGATTTCTTGGCCTACTTGGCCAGCGTTCTTAACACGCCCGTGACTTCCCCAAGCACATGACAACTGAGTTTGTTAATTTTTGTACCCTTCCATGCTAAGAGTTCTGACCCATACTCACCCAAGGAAAGGAACATAAAACGCAAACCATTTACATCAAGTATGACTGTTCATAAGGGAGTTCAGGGCAACAGTAAAGCCTATGAAACTATAGAAGAACAGGCTCGAAATACCTGAGTTTATTTTCAGTACCATGAAACATTTGTGACTCATACCAGCACAAATCAAATCACAGCTTCACAGCAATGCTTCATCTACATAGCGCGGCTAATTGCAACACAGTGACACAATCATGTCCTTTTGGAACGCTCAATCAAGAAAGCTACAAACATAACGCAGCTTTGCACAACTCAATTCAGATGTACCATCACTCATAAAATACATATAGGAAGGAAAAGCATCTATCTAGCACGAGCTCCCCATGCATCCCAGACGCGCAAACTAGTTCTTGCCTGAGCCATGTAGTACACCGACATCTTTCTCTTAAGGAGCTCAACTTTATTATCCTACTATTTACCTTCTCGACTGCAGCAATGAGAACGGTCCTCAGGTAGCACGCCAGCACTCATGAGTGTGCAGCTTGTGTGTGGTGGTCACCTTCAGGAGGAGCGCCACCCCCACACACCTGCAGCAGAAATTACACTGAGCAACGGAAAGCACTAGACATCCTGATTGATTCCTGATTCACTGCATCGACTCAAGCGTTTGAGAGCAACAAAAGAAGTTACATTCAGGCCACGGGTGCCCAGAATAGGAGGCTAGAAAGGGTAAAAAGCAGGCTCTTTGTGAATAGCGCACCAGGCAAGACCACCATGTGCGGCGGTACGAGGAGGGCTGCGATTCGTCTAGGTTCAGGTCACGGGTGCCAGAGGCTGGTTGTGGCTTCGAGAAAGCAAGAGACTTGACACTGGACCTGATATTGGCTGCCATAGCATCAGCGACCACCATTCCCGATGAGGAAATCGTGACTGTTACACCCATGGTGTCCTTCAGATCTGAAAGTGCACCATCAACGATGGACTTCAGGTCAGAACCAGCCTTTGACTGGTTGTCCTTGACTGCCTTAGCAAACGTTTTCAAAGGGACGTCTCTCTGTGATTTCTCCTTCTTGATTCTGAAGCTCCCAGGTTCAATTGGATGGTAAAAGTTGTCCAAACACCTGAAGCTGATGCACTGATCATTCATAAGGTGCTTGGGAGTACTCTGTCAAGCGACACACATAGAGCTAGGATACACTGGACTGCTGGCAGGCAGAATCAGACTATGTTATCCCCATCACTTGTGTTATACCACAATAAAGCTGCAGCATAGACCCAATGAATTCACAACTTGTGGCAGCACAGCCCAAAAACATGAAACAACAGTGAGGCAGTTTCCATCGAGGTAATCGTGTTTAACAGCTACGAAGTTCTTAATCAATTTCACGCAGCTGGAATAATGCGCAGTTATTCAAGGTGACTTAATCTGGATTAATGCTTCAGATTCATCACTGTGGCGTGCCATGTAATCCCATGACGAGTTACGAATTACATGGATTTTTGACTTCAGAATGCAGCCCGTCTTCAAGCTGCCATCAACAAAAGGAATCTTGAACTGCAACGTCCCAAGGTTCCATCTTGAATTGAACAGGTGCCCAGCATCATGTCAACTGCCGCTGTTTCAAAGTGAACAGAGCCTTAAACACAGTCAAAATCTTCTTCCTGACGATCAGAAGGCGAGCATGGTCGTACAGCGTCAATCAATTGCGAAGAAGTTCTTGTTGGGAACATCTCGAAAGCGTGAATTGCAAAAGGCTGTGAGCCTGTAAGCCTGTGCTTTACACGAGGATAATGGCATTAGCGTGCGCTTTGGAGAACATGTCGGGTTCAGAACAGCAGCCCCAGCCCAAGTTCCAGTAAAAGGATGGAAAGTTGAACCAATGCCAGAGTTCTTGGTAGTAGGGATCGGAAGCGGTATCAAGTCAAGGAGATCAGGCCCTGTCATGAGTTGAGTTGACTGCTGAGACTAGATTATTCGAGTTCAGACCACTTGCAATTGAGCGTGGCATGGGTGCATGAAATCGTACGACCGGTTATTCAATGTCAAAGTCAATTCACACAGTTGCTAAATGGAAACAGCCTAGACTGGCGCAACATGCAGCAGTGCGAGCGCACATGTGGAAATGCCGCACAGTTTCTTCGACGCCACATTCTTCAACCATTTTTTCTGAAATTTCACGAGCACATCTCCTTACGTCCGGGCTGTCAAACGTCTCGAATGCAGCTAGCAGATCCTTCTTAGAGAGCTTGTTTATTGGGACAGGGCGTGGCCCAACTCCGGCACGCAGCACACAGCTCCCCCAGAATGGCTGATCGCCAAAAAACGGCACCTGCACAGCACACACGCTCTTGCACATCTCCCCCGGACATTGACGCCGAAGTCCCATTCTATCCCCCCGACTTGAATGGTGACTCTTCAACTCAACTCTGCGGCGGCGTACCACGAGAGTTGGTAGCCCGGCTCGAAGCCCTGCGGCAGTCGTTCCGGCGCCGCCATGGTGGACAACAGCGTGGCACTGCGGGAAGAGCCAGCTGTGGGGGCAGTCGCCGAGGATATACACATTATCAGGCTTGTTGGGGACTCCGTCGCCGAGCTTGGCCCATCCCGAGGACAGCAGCACCCGCTTGCCGGAAGCCCTCGCAGCACTGTAAATCATTTCAGTCGCAGCCTTGGCGTCATCAAGGACAAGGGACCCAAACCCTATGTAAATAGGGGGGGGGTGAGGCGGGGCTAAGAAAGCAGCGAGCTCAGGAGGGGGGTCATAGTCTACCTGATTTTCCTTGTGAAGGAAAGCAAACCCCGTAACCTGGAGGCGACAAACCCGAAGTGAAAAAGTTATTGTTACGACCCGTGAGTAGCTTCTAATATATATATTATGCAATACGGATGGGTTGTGTGAGAAAGGCCAAGCATGTCCCTACATCTGAGATACCGAGGGTAGATATTAA
>JAULKQ010060479.1:0-23325 GCA_032356285.1 Smithsoniella earleae | reverse complement strand
GTTCTTGGTTAGGGAACGTGTTCGCTAAATCGGAAGCGTTGCGAAGGTTCTAAAGCAGGGAACATGTTCCCTAAATTGGAAGCAATGCGAATGTTCTGAAACAGGGAACGTGTTCCCTACGCTTTTTTGTCACACGCGTGGATAGGGAACATGTTCCCTATCTCTACAAGTTGCAAATCTTCCAGAACAATCTGGTGACGTGCGATCACTGCACAGTCATCGAATCAGCATGGTTATGTGCGCGCACACTCCGCGCCGCTGTCAATCACCAGCAATTCATCTATCGTCGGTAGCGAATGGACTGCATTACATGATTCATCCACGAAGCATACTCACCACCGTCCTCGCTGTTAGGAGCGATGCACCATTACTAATCTATATAGGACACATTTGCTGCTGCAGGTGCTCGTCGATAGTTCACAGGATCGGTCACACTACTGCGCAAATACGCATTTTGTCAACGATCCATTACCTCTCCTGTCACACCTGCAGAAAGCTTACCCCTGCGTCGCCATGCTCGTATCGTGCACACAAGCCATCTACTTTGGACAGTGAGAACGCACATTCAACGCTTCACAAACGCTCGGGTACACGCTTGACATCCATCCTGACAAGTATGGGTATATGTCAATGGAATGGAATTCTTGCATGGCGCGGTCTGCGTAACCCTGAATATCATTCCAAATCTCCGCCAGCCTGTCCGTGGAAGGAAGAGCTTCGGCTCTTGACCTTCCTTTCAAATTTGTTACTATCTTCTTCTTCGTTCCGCTGTTTCGAGTGGCACCTGATTTTCCTATTGCACGCTCATACTTGTCTGCCTCCTTCATGAACTCCAGCATCGCCTCTGAGTACCGCTGCGCCATTTCCTGCACGTAAATCGAGACGAATGACACTGGATTCATAATCCCACCTTACATGTCGAGTCGTGGTTAGCCACCGAGAGTGTGAGGAAAAAGCAACGTGCCATGACGCTTCTCTTACGCGACTTGTGAACTTCGTAGTTTGCACAAGCTCGCTTGTTATCCGTTGGTGGAACGCTACGAATCCTCTCCTGTACCGTCATAGCCTTTTGAAGAAGGCATCTAAACATTGGCTCCAGGCAATCATCGTGGAGACAAGCTCCCATCATTGCATCTGGCCAGTTCCAAGACTCTCCATCACCGTCATCATCGAGTAGCGACGGGTGGTAGCTTATATCACCCGGCTCTTGTTGAGGCCATCTACTCTTTGTATGAGGCCCATGGCCAGCTGCGCTGCTTGCTTTGGCTTTCTTCACTCCTTGGTCACTTTTTTGCACTTCGTCATTATCGCGACGACGTTCGCTTTCTCGGCTCTGCACAATTGTAACGACAAGCTTCACTCATACCACATTTCGCGACGTGATATTTCTGCGGTTCACATGATTTAACAAAGTGTAAGTGTCGTACCCTTTTTCCAATTATGCCATCTGGAGCCGTTATCGCCGCTGCCCTCTGCAGCTTTTCGCTGTTCTCCAATCCCTCCTTCGGCCCATCGTTGCATTCCTTGCCTTTCCGAATTCTCGATACCGGAACCAGAGACGTTGGCTCAGCGGCCTGATCATCCTCACAAGTTAAGCGCGCTGAGCCAGCTGGGGTTGGTGGGGATACTTGACCGATACCACGCTGGTAAGCTTTGGCGCCACGTACCAAACCCTCCGCTGCTTGCCTCTCATTCGCAGGAATGGCTCTGAACTTTGGTGCGGAGACTTTTCTGGAGCTGGAGCCGGATGCACGATAGTCTGACAGATCTTGAGCGCATATTTGTGTGCTAGGTAAGCAGTTGGTGTCCGTTATGTTGCAGTTGATGGTGCTGCCGTGATCAAATGTTCCCGTCCCCTGCGTCTCTTCTTGTGCATCTTGGTCGTCGTCGTTCTCGTCAACTCCTTCCAAGGAGAACTCGGGCGCCGGGACTATCCCCATGCCGAGTAGCCATCCTTCGAATGTGTCAGTCGGCTCCTCGCAAACTTCGTCCGCTTTCTTCCTGACACCCGTCCGAGTCAGTAGCTACATAGGTTCGAGTGATAGTTACTACTATGCGCTTGTGTCGAAGTCAACACTGGTTAATGTCTTTGACTCTGGCTTTGGGCTCTTGGTACCAAATAATACGAGACGGCAACGCTCATGCAAGCGCCTTCGTCTAGGAAGAATTACTCACCTGTTCCTTCATAGTTCTCCGTCGTTTGAGGTCGTTATCATTCGCTTTACCTGTATTCTTGCCAGACATGGCCTTGTGAATGGAGCGGATCATATCTGAAGGTCGGTGCTGCACCTTGTCCCGCACCTCTGTTTCAATATCGCGTATGAAAGCGCGACCGGAGTCAATGACCAGAAGTAATTTAGTCAAAGCTTTTGCTAACTCGCTACTGGGGGAGGGCCTCACGTCCTGCACGGCATCCATTTGACAATGTGTTTGCTACTTGTGCTGATGAGTGAAAAGATTGTGCATCGAATGGCTAAATCAATTCCATTGAGTACATGGGTTATACCAGATTGAGCATAGCGATCTACGCTACGCAAGTAACAGAATGTCAGGGGCACGGACACAATGTAGGTCACATGTATGCGACAACTCACACCTGGCGTAGCTTTGCTAACTCTGTCAGTTGTTTGATAAGACAAAAGCCGTCCGGGTAACTTTCTATATCAGACTTTCGAAGGCACTGTTCAATTGCGTTGGCGTTTCGGCTTCCGGGCTGGCACGCTTGTGATACTTCCTGGACAAGATCCAATATCGTGCAGTTGAACAATCCGTACGTAGCCCAGTGTAAGACAGCTGCTTTCTTCACTCTACTGTGTCTCCGAGTGGGGGTTGCATCATTTTTGTGCTTGCTCTTGCCATGGCCAATTGTGGGTGTCGTCCACATTCGTATGCAGTTGGATCCGTGAGGACTGCAATACTTGAGGCTTTTGTCCTCGAAAAGGTACGCTGTTGTACATTGCCATAGCATCTTCAGGGGTATAAGTAAACGCGAACTCTGTTCACCGTCCTCTACCCAAACCTTACATTGCTCTCCTGCGCTTCCCGCTGCATTGTACTCTTTCAGCACGCTTCCCCCCAGTCTGTTTGCTATCGTGTCAAACAGAATGCTCTGTGCGCTGTCATCGTGGTGATCTCGGGTCCACGATATTGGATTCTCACCCCCACTGACGTAGAAGAAGACACAAGATGCGCCAGCTGCAGGCCGTTTCGCCCTTTCCTTACTCTGATCAGGCTGTATTATCTTTGATACTACATCGTCTCTGCTTGTTGAACGCTCTGGTACACATGTGCTCCCCATCGAGACGCGCGCTTGATGTCAGCGGTGCTGGTACATTCGCACTTGCTGCAGTCGATCGCGATATTGTCACCTGAGCTGTGCCTGCACACATGTATTGCTTATTGTATCTTATCGTCTTCATCACGAAATGGGACTTACGTGCAAGTAAAAAAGGTGTCATCGTACCGCTGGTGACTCTTGCTGTCTTGCACTGCCCGATCACCGTCTTTTCTTGAAGCCCAGCCAACCACTACTTTTGAGTTGCAAATAACACAGCACATACAGAAATGAAGCTTATTCCTTTGCAATAAAGTCTCAACCCCCTATCGATCAGCTGTGTCGGACCTCACGTACGCGACTCTGATCAACTGGGTGAAGATATGACACTCGCTCTGGGCATTCACTTCAATCTGTAAGGCTACCGTAATCATCCGGGAGTTTCTTGATATTGAAGCGTGCATCGTAGTCTTCTTTGCAATTGCTGTTGGATAGGTGCTCTCCAGGCGGCTGTTGAATGGTTTCTTTGTCATGCAGCGCGTAGACGCGCGTGAAAGTTCACTGCACTTGTGCTTCGTTAAGTTCGCCTAAAGCTACGTTCAGTGCACCTCTCTAGTTACCTCCCATTGTGACTTACAACGTTCGCCTGAAGCGTGGACTCCACCAGGCTGTCTAGTCCCGTTAGTGTTGCCATGTATGTGCGAGTATTTCTGCACCATGGTTCTGAATATCCACTGTAAACTTTAGTGTGGACCAAAGAATGCTGCTGCAAGGAACCGTGGTATATATTGCAAGATTTTGGACGACTCGACAGTGTTTTGCCTCAGGAAATTCAGAGCTGTACATGTCGTGATTGTGCGGGCCGCGTTTGCCGTTGCATTCCTGAATACCTGTAGCACAATTGCAAGGGCTCGCTTCTATATGTGTACCGTTCAGCACCCATTAACAGTAAGCACCTATCCGTCTACATCAAATATGAGCGCACTCTACAGTCACACGCGGCAGTACTAGTACATTTCAGCTTTAGTGCACGGCTAATTGTTTATCGTTCTGCGTGCATCGGACAGTACTATCGCTCCTATGTACACCCCTACAATGGAATCTGTGTCCAACGAGGCGCAAAAGGTACCTCGTTAGTTGTTACAGAAGACTTCCTATTGGAAATACGCGGTTGAATTGTTCCTTTACAATATCCTCAACTGCTATGAATCATCCGAGAATATGTAATTCATAGCCTCGGCAGCATGATCGGGGCATACAGCTCTAATAATGTCTTCGACACTCGTACTTACGTCGTCTAGCATACTCTGATCCTGGACAGGATTCCAGTTGGGAATATGGGCGGGAAGGGCATAATCGGTCATTTTCATGCCACGACCTGCGTTTGCTGCGTGAACTCCAATTTCCTCAAAGTTCGTCTTTATATCTCTTATCAAATGTTGCATAACACGCTTTTCAGCCACGTCCTCGTAAAGGTGACTATATTCTGCAAAACTCTTCTTGGTTATCCAGGCATCCCGCCTAGATTTGCTTACACAGAAGGTTGCCTGTGATATGCCTGAATTCGTGATGGCCCGTAGGAATGCTGGTAGGTCAATGAGCCTGTAAAGTACCGGGTTCAGCGTGAACAAGTGAAATTTACGTATGGTCAGTCCCTGCGACCAACGGAAGGTCCTTGTCATGGATAGTACACCTTGTGGGGAGGTGGAACAACCCAGAAACGATAATACTCTCAGTGACCTGAGTCTTGCCAATGCGTCATAAAATCCCCCATCGCGCCCGCATAAGAATAATCCCCACAAATATAACTGTTGTAAGTGTCCGTACGGAGCCAATTCGTGCAGAGACTGCCCCAGCGCCCTGAGGACGTCAGTATCCATATCTGGCTCCTCTGCAGACAATAACAACGAAACGTTTCTGTACTCCGAGCCTGTAATTACTTGTGCCCCCATGAAGCAGATAGTGCTCAGTCTCGTCAAGCTGCCTATTGCACGCAAATAAGGAGTCATATTCTCCGCACTATTGTACCCGGTCCCTCTGAAGCACAGTGATAGGTGCCTGAGGCGACGTAGGTGTCCCAGTGCCGTGCCCACTTGTGGGGGTGCGTAACTTCCCAAACTTATAGCCAGTCTTGTCAAATGGCATGGCAGGTGGACGGATGCGAGGTAGTCATAATGAAGCCTATGAGGGTCAGACTGATTTCCCTGATTTTGCAGCTGGACTCGCCGACGTCTATCATTTTCCTCCACGTCCTCGACATCCTGATCAGGTATGTACAAGCTGAATAGGTCCTCAAGATGTTTAAAGGGACCTTCACCATTCGGGTCTTCTCTAATTGGCTCAGATAGCAGATCTAGTATGTCATACAACTCCCCTCCCGGAAGCTGCAGACGCTTCAAGCCCGTGAACTGTAGTAAGTAGGGGTTCAGAGCCTTGAATACCGATTGGTGATGAGTTTGCTGAGATGTATTGACTGCCGTCATGCCGCTTTTGTTCCAGCGCTGATCACCAATCATAAGTTCCGTGAAACGGGCTGGGCTGGCACCTCTGAACTCTGTAATCTGTTTTAGCATCTGCATGACGTATGAACGTTACTAAGACACAAAGGATACCACATCGCAGGTTTGCAACGGCATGCTGCAAACCTCAGAATGTACATGGGCTGTTTATCAACGCGTGAAAGCACACACCTTTTCCATTGCTTCGCGAGTCCAATATAATCTCATTGTCAAACTTTGCAGCAGAGGGAGTTGGGTGACGCTCTGAAAGTATGGGTCTGCATCAGATGTTGGTACAGGAGCATCAATTTGCAATCGCCGCAGTTTATGCAGACAAGGTACTTTTAAATTTCCACCTTCTTTGAGCCATGCAGCCGTGTTCAACTTTGTAGAGCCCTTGTAGATTGTCAATCTCAAGTCCTGTAGCTGGGTCAGCCGTGACAGAGCCATGAAATCGAAAACACAGCAGTCGGCATCCCCATATATGCCTAGAGTCAAGCTCGTCAGGGTTGTCAGGCCCGACACAGCCCTCAAGCATGGTCCGCCAAGCTCGCACCAAGAGCACGCGTCTCCGTACATTCTCTTGGGCTTGCCCCGACATTTTCGTACGTCGCCTTCGTATCTTGGCGCCATAGCGGGCTCATACAGGTAGCTGTGGGCGCGAGATGATGCACAGTCACTTGTTTCAGCTTGTGCCGGCTTGATCACCGATGCAGCTGTGCTTGCGCGGGCTGCTTGCTTACGTGTACGGTGTGATTCCCCCTTCTTGTCTGTTTGGTTGCACCTGTCTACATTTTCGTCAGTATGGGGCTCATCAGCAGGGGGTGGTACAACAGGTTGCGGGGAAGGTGGTGTCTTAGTGAAAGGCTCCACAAACATGGACAACTCCTGAAGCTCTTTCATCCTGGACATGACAAGGGCGTGGTTGTCTATTTCCCAGCGGAGTCCTGATACTGAGAAATGGAACGAGGAGAGCTTGGGAGTCCAGGGCCACCGTAATAATGGTAGGGAGTGGCTGTCCCAAACAGTGACTTTGCGTAGCTTGGTCAAACAGCAAGCCTGCATACCCCACGCTTCAGCTTGCTCCAGCTTACGCATCAACCCCGCTTGTGCTGGTCGCCCGTCACTGTTGCTCGGTTCAACTTTCGTCCTCCGCCTTGACTTCTTCTTCTTCTTCTTTGGTTTTTGTGGAGGGACAGAATCGCGGTCCTCATCACTGTCACTAATTATTTCCCTTCCCCCTTCTTCAACTCTGGTCATAATCATATCGATGGACGGCAAATGCTTTTGCCGTCGGGGGGGTAACTGGAATGCCAACTCGGTAAGGCCCTTGAGTTCGCTGAATATGAACCCGAGGTTAATGGCATGGAATCCGTGAACGTTTCCGGGATTGGGAAGGTGGAGGGCTCTGAGCGATTTCAATGGGGTCAGCCACCGCATGATGGGAAGATACAGTCCCCAGCCCCTGTTTCTACTCCAGGAGCTGAATTTTATCTGCAGTGTCCTTAACGATGAGAACGCAGTGGAGGGGAGAGTGATAGTACCAGGGGGAATAATAAGCTTGCAGTCCTCCTTTTCTAACTCCTTTTCTTCCTCAGACGTGAGCCTCCGAATATGGTGGATGTGTCGGGCTGTCTCGTACAGATTGACGTCGTTCAAGCACAGGTGCTCCAGCCTTTGAATGCTTGCGACGAACGCGAAAAATTGCTGCGTAAGTACCTTAAATCTCTCGTCGTTAGGGGAGCATGTGCGCCTGTCGATCCACAACGCGTTGCATAATTCGATGGATGTGGTGGCTGTGTCGTGAGGTGCGCGGGCTCCCAGCGCCGTAAAAGCTAGGCTGGTTTCTAAATTAAATCCGCCAAAATTGACAACGATCGGTCTGTCTAAACAAGAAGTGGGTGCTTTGTTCAGCAACGCAGCGTGCACTCGACTCATGTGCTCCTTCGGAGTTAGCTCGATCACCTTTTCAAGCCCGTACAACCTGATAGCCAGGGCAACTACGGCTGTGCCGTCAGCAGGTGCAGCCTCCTTCAGAAACTGCATACCACGTTAACGTCGTCCCTTAAGTTGCGCTACACTTGACGTCGCCCGAGTCGTCAAACAAGGGCTTCTCTCACCTTGTCAATTGCATTCATTCTGGTATTGCCAGATTTCACGCCTGGAGCTTCGACTCTCTGCCTTCGTCGAGCTAGACGCACAGTAGAAGAAGGGGCAGCATAGATTCTGTACGGATTGTAAAGCAGTTCAGCCGCGGCAACTAGGAACGATTGTACGAGAGTGGGGAGGTCCCACTGCTGAACAGCAGCTGCCACGTCGATCGTTTCGCCGTTCTGTGCACTAACAGTGCTCAGAGCGAGCAGTAAATCCTCCTCTTCTTCGTCTATCGTGTTCGTTGGTAGGTAGTCCTTCAAAAAGACCGCATCGTGCACGGCTTGTACCAACTCTTCGGGATTCAGTAACCGCCTGGTCTGGACAGTAGACCACGGTCCGTTCTGCGCAGTATACGCTCTCAACCGGGACACTCTTTCTGCGACTCTGTGCTGCGATTCGAGGAACCAATCTGGCTTATTCGTTACCGTACTGGGCGCTTGGGACATCGACGCTTGCATCTCGCTTCCACCATCCATGTTGGTCTGCAAATCAAGAGTGCCTAACGTCAATGCTGGCCAAACTTTGAAGTATTATAGCTCAGACCAAGCTTCCGCACTATCGCCAATAATGGAACACGCAATATTGCGGCTTCGTACACGCTCGCTGGGAATCCCGCACCGTTTCCTCCTATATGTTTGAAGAGCAGATAACGATTACTGAAGCGTATGATCTTCGCAGGTACCGATGGGCTCCTTGCTCCCTCAGTCACGCACAGGTAGCTGAAGCTATGGTACAGGTTGTGGCAGCGTCGATAAGCTAAGTACGAGCCCTGTGTCGCTTCTTTAGGCGCAATTGATGGTTCCTCGTCGTTTACGCGGGTGATGACCAGCCGTTATGAAAGAAGCAAGCACCTTTTCCCTCAAAGCCCTTGACTAATAATACTGAAAGATGAACGAGCGGCTGACTATTGCAATTGCCAGCAATGAAGCCCAATGATGTCGAAGCGTAGTCTACTTGAAACATTGTTTCGAGCACTGACTGCGGACCTTCTGTCGGTCAACATGAACGCAACTTTTTCCACTGTCAGAACCCGGTGAGTAAACACAGGCTAAGGAAACGTATGAGCTACCCAAACAACACCTTATTACCTAGTGATACTACCATGTAACAAGGAAGTCTGCGCCGGGCCTTCTGTCGGCCATCAAGAACGCAACTTTTCCCAGCGCAAGACTCCAATAAGACAATTACGCTACTGAAGTACTGAACGGTGGGAAGTGATATATATTCCGGCTTCATTCTGTCAGTATGCAGTCCTTTCTACGCTGCGGAGATTCCACTTCCGATGCGAAATAGTGGCATGAACCGCGTTCGCTCGCATGGCATGCTGGCCTTGCATAGGCCACCTGAATAAGATATAGGATAAATGTACACGTCATCCCGAACTGTCTCCTAGGCCTACAGAGGCAGGTACAGTAGCTATAGCGGAACGTTATTAAGTTCCCATGCGCACCTTGTTAGATCTAGAATAGCATGCTGGGTCCACAGGTGGGTGCGCAGCGCGAGAGCTGCTTCAAAGTTGGCTGCTTAAAGCCAAGTGGGGATAAGTCGGAACCATGTTGCACCTCAATAATGCTGGGAACATTTGAGAAGAACTTGAAGAAGCCGTAACGAAGATTGTGTTAACCTCTCTTGGATATCGTACCTTTATCTGTACAAATTGTTAAGAGTCCATCTGGAGCACTCCTCGCGGGTAGCCTGAGCTTGTGTCCTTCGCAGTCTCATTTGCATATACTCAAAGAAGGCTTTATCGGGCCATAGGTCTAGGAAAATTACCGTACTATCGGATGTAGGCCGGACGTTATTAAGATTGAGCAACGAATAGGCCCGTAGCCGGTCATCTGATGGTGCTGCGATGTCAATGTCGGGTGAACATAGCTATCGTCGGATTAACACAGCTCTGACTCATCTACAATGACTTATTATGAGAAATGTGAGCGCCTCATCAATGCTGCTGCAATTTTTATCATTACAGACGTTCAGTAAGCACAACCTTTGCTTCGAACAGACAAGCGGGCGCACGTGTCCTGACGGCGGCTCAAGCACGCTCGTAAAAGAATTGTTGAATAACTACTGACACAGATGAAATTAAATGTGCTTCACCAAAGTGCATCAGTACTGACGTCGCGTCACGTCCCATCTCGAGCTGCCCGTTGACAAAACCGATACCCTGTAGCAGTGTGTCATTATAAGGTAGAGTGCACCAACTGTCCGTCTTACCTTCTCATCGTGCTTATGAGGATCTGGAGCTTCGCATGATCCCTCAGTCATCAGAGCTTTCACGATCGGAATACTTACTATGGCCCCGTGCTCGCGACACAATTCTTTGCAGCAAATGAGATGAAACTCGTCTCTATACCATATCAGGTGGTGAAAGGGAAAAATGTGAGTACACACTGACCATCAATGCGCGTGCGGAAAGGTCGCTCTACTTCGGTTTCGCAACTGTCCCAATCTGATGTTGTCTCAATAACGTCGCAGCAGGCAGCGAAAGTAGAGGACTGTACCGAATGATATAGATGCCTCCCAACCCGTGGCCGAAACAGCTCCGTGAAAAACTGAAGGGTTTACACTGTAGACTCTTGCCTTACTTGTAATATCTTAATTTGCATGGTGAAGGAAAACCGACTGTGATCTCTGCCTGTAAGTGCAGCTGTTGTATAATGACCAGATGCAAAAGATACAACTTGCTGTCAAGTGACTGTGTTTGGAGCTCGATTCAAGGCCAGTCCACAGAAATGATGTATCCACAGCTTGCCTCAGGTCTATGGCATCAACAACTGCTGGGAGTGTATAGCACTACTTGCTGATTTCGGGTGCCCACTGAAGAATGAGCTCAATTCATCATCAGCAGTTTGCACATGTACATCCTGAAGTACCTTCGCTCTGGAAACACGTACAAGTGCGCAAGATCATCCATCAGCGCCACAGAATTAACAGTGCTCTATAGCTACACTGCTTGATGCCCATGTACGTAAACAGACAGGCATCTGGGGCAACATCTGGATTGAGTTGCACGGGTCGGCTCCAGAGAATAATAAAAAAGGCTGGCTCTTTGAAGAGAAATCAACGGCACGGACTTCTTGGACGGGATGCGCAGATACCGAGTACAAGTCTGGAGCAAAAGGAAAGAACTACCTGTGCCAATGGCAGTCTGAAGTTTCCGGCATTGCTGCTCTGTAGCTATCAATCATCTTGTGGCAACGTATGCTAGGCACTGGACCCTTGGTGGTGGTCAGGACGTGACGTCCGTAGTCAAAGTTCTTCAAGCTAAACACTCTGGAGTTAACGTTGCAAGGCGTACCCAATGTAACTGTAGTTATAGCCAATCAAACCCTTGATACTCACCATCTTTGGCCCAGTCACTGGAAGAATAGCTGTTCCGATATTTGACCACGGAAATCGGAACACGTTCAGTTATTGGTAGGTATGCCGGTTGTGTACACCCATGTGTTCCGATAGTCGTTCCGGAGTCCCGGACCGGAACACATATCGGAACAGTCCGTCCGAACGTAGGAACGGAATGGTGTGTAGGGTGGTAATTACGGTCATGTGACACCGGTATCGGGAAATCACGTGTTATAGTGATAATGTCGCGTCCCGATGTTCGTTCCGATGTTGTCCCTACCGTTCAGACTGGACCGGTATCGGACTCTGTTGAGCAACATGTTGGCTAAGTTTGGTTCTGTCGTTGAGTGAGTTGTTTCAAATTTATTATTGTTTTTTATGTCTTATTTGCTCAATTTTACCCCTGGCTTTATGCTTCGAATAGCTGTGTAGAGTTCCGATGTTTGATTATAATTAGTTTGTTACCTGGTCACCGTTCATTGTCGTCAATTTGTTTGATAGTGTATCTCTCTGTATATATTCTTATCTATGCAATTATTTGTTGTGTTAATTGCTTCTTGCGTCGCGGAAGTCTTCCGCATCATTGGGTTTGTCATGAGGGTAAAATCGCGGCACGGTGCAGAGGCTCCCGGTGGTTGACGTGATGGGTTGAAAAGTATTCAACCGTATGTCTTCAATTCGGGTTGCAGTATTCGTCGTTTTTATGTATGCGCTCATTTCGTACTGTATTCAGTGAATATGTATAGTATCAGCTCATGCAGCGTCACAACTGTATCGAAAAGGGCGTCATACTCTCAATGCTGTTGCGGCTATGAGTCTGTGCACATATGGTGCTCTGAGAACATTCATGTACTTTGAAGTTTGTCCTTACACGCACAACATCTTTCATGTGTCTCTAGATAATTTGAAATCTTCGTTGTCGATTTATTTCGGCCGCCATTGTTAGTGCTATACTACCGATTCTAGATGTGTACCATCGCCCGCTGACACGGTGCGTGACATGTATTTACCCGCTCGTAGTTTGGCCAAAGTTGGGAACCTCTGCCAGACTGGCTGTGGGCACGGTGAGGTGTTGGCGGTTCGCACGAGCCACCACGCGGTGAAAGCTTGAAAGCAAGGGTAGATTTATTTTGTTGGACGCTATTCAGCTAAGTTAGGACAAGAATGCGCACTACGGGCTCCGTGGCGGGGCCCGTTGAATTGTGCCCGACAGCTTGGCGCTGTCAGCTCCGAACGTTGACTTGAAACACTAAGGGCACTAACTTTCAAGAATAAATACTTTCGCACAGTCAGAATTTTGAATTCCGGGCTGTGTGGCGTTTCGCATGTGGGGTGTCTAACTATTCGTTGACGCCGTGGCTCACACGGGCAGCTGTGCACAAAACCGCTCGGCGAGATGTTTTAAAATAGCTCTATCTAGGGTCGGAAGTATAAAAAGATTGTGGAGAGCGGCCCATTGTGACACGGGCCGGTTAGTGCGACAAATCTGAATTTATCCTCGAGTCGTGGCTAAATTGGTCATATCTTTATCCCATCTTGCATAAAACAAATAAAGTAAGCGATCTGGATGATTTCGGGCCGCGATAGGTGCGGTACGGCCGCATGGCACCCGCATGTAGTTTGGCCAAATCTGGGAAACTCTGCCAGATTGGCTTGGGGCACGGTGAGGTGCTGGCGGTGTGCACGAGCCACCACGCGCTGAAATTTGTATAATTAGGGAAGATTATTTTTTTTTAATGCCATTGAGCTAAAGTTGGGAAACGAATGCGCACTCCGGGCTCCATGGTGGAGCTCGTTGAATTGTGCCCGACAGTTTGGCGCTGTCATCTCCCAACGCTTTGCTTGAAACACTTAGAGGAAAACTTTTCAAAAATGAATACTTTCGCAGAGTCAGAATTTTGAATTCCGCGCTGTGTGGCCTTTCGCATGTGGGGTGTCTAACTATTCGCTGACGCCATGGCTCGCACGGGCAGCTGTACACAAAGCCGCTCACCATAATGTTTTTAAATGTCTTTATCTAGGGTCGGAAGTATTCACAGGTCTTGGGGAGCGGCCTGTTGTGACACGGGCCGGTTAGTGCGACAAATCTGAATTTATCCTCGAGTCGCAACTAGATTTGTCACATGTTTGTCCAAACCTGTCCGCAACTGGTGACTTTTGTGCCTGCGTATAGTATACAGTTTCGCCTTACATGAAGCTAAGTTTGGACGAGCCTTGGAAGACAAGTTTAGGGCACTTTTCAGGTCCGAATGCATCGTCTTGTTCTCATGCACCAGAGTTTTGTTAGAGTACTTAGATCGAAAAGTATGGCCTAAAGGATATTGCAGCTATTCTTCTACCAGGGTGCAGTGATGCCGCTGTCACGGGTTTTCAGTCACCACATATTCGGTGCAGCTCTCTACCCAAATGCAATTGGACAAAATGCGAAAATGAAGTGAGATGTTTATTCCAGAATACATTTTGTTCCGTGCCACGTCAAAAATCTGAGAATCAAGTATGCTCAGTAGTCAAAATTTCAAATTACGTTCGTGTATGACATGTTTTTAGCCGACCACGCCTTCGCTTCATCACCACCAGCACAAAGCAAGCTTTCTCTATCTTTTGAAGTCAAAATAGATCGGCCTGTGTAGAATGGAGATAGCGTTTGAGTTTATTTTATCCAGGTCGTATCGACATGGTTTGGAGTCGACCTTAATTGATTCAATCTGGTGTAAGCTCAGGTAAACCCTCGGAAAGTAGATTGAAGCAGCGGACGTCTAAGTGGTATATGGTTGTCACTCACTATGTTTTCGGGAACTTTCAGTGAATCCAACTCTGCGCGGTGATTGCGGCTGACTGAGTTTCCAATGTGCAACGTTGTATCTAAGAGAAACACTCGAACGCAGGATTCACGACCAGTTTCTATTAAGAAACAGAAACTACGATACTTTGGTCTTCGAAGACTTGATTATTGAGGAAAAAATTGGATTAGGATGAAACTTCAGCCCGCTTGCAGTCAATGATGATGCGGCAGCCATCAGTACATGGGGGAACAGCGCGGAGAAACACGAACTCGTTGTGTAACTTTGTTTCGAGCATTGAAAGCCCACTTAACTCTGCAATTGCTTGGCCTTCGTAGTTCCGTCGTCATGCAAAAGGTATTTGCATATGTGAAGGTGTCCATTTCACTGTGAAAGCCAGGGTCGTGCAAACCCAGAATGTGCTGATGGGCTCCTAATTCAAGGGCCATATCGTGCATAGACCATTTCGTTTCCGTTCAAAATTATTCCACTCCGAGTATGCGATTGAAGCTCATAAGATAATTACAACTGTACCAAACTGTGCTTCTTCCTGGGATGTTACATTGAGTACCGTTATTCATCAGAAGTTGTGCATCCTGTATTCTTCTTAAAAAGTACTCTTCTCAGTAATGGTTTTGTTGATAGCAAGATGTTTGTACTTTCGGCAACTCTACTCAAACTAAGAAAACACACAGCTTGAGCTCAAACAAGCACGATCTTCATACATCAATAAATGTACCGACAATGAATAACGATCGATTGCATCATAATGACACTTGAGACCCTACTGTGAATAGTTTAATCACTTGCATGAGTAATTATTCTCATTCTTTTCAGTGCCTCTTCTTGACATGCTGCTGTATCCATACTTTATGTGCCAAGATAGAACTGGAACAAATTATATCCACAGACTAGACACTAAGAAACCAGTGCATGCACACTGAGATGCAACATTCCTCACAAAGATTCCTGAAGTGATCGTCAGGCAGTTGAAGGAATCTACTTGCTGAATCCGACATACTCAACTGAAGACATGTGTATACTTTTTGGACTTTCTTTCAAGTACCTATGCCTCGTTTCAGATCATCCAATCGGTATCCAATGCACATTTCCATTCCTCTCGGTGTTGGTGACATGTCCTTCTCGTGATCGATGCTGTTGAAAGTAGAGTACTTACATTTGCTGTACTTGCCAAGCAGTTGATGTAAATCAAGTGAACTATTCACAGGAACTGCATTCACAAGACTTGAGCATCTTGTTGGCATGCGAACCACATGTCCCTTCAAGTACTTAGAAACCTTTGAAAGAAAAGAATCAATCATAAACTGGTAGTAGACTCAAAGTATGGGGCAGAGCTAGACATAACTTCTTGACCACTGCTGCTTCCGCCGATAAAACATCGATAATGACACAAGAAAGCGTAGAGAACCATTGATAGAAGAATCACGCAAATGTAGTTGGTGTAACAACCTGTTGAGAGTGCACATGAGATCCAGTGAAGAGTATGCTACATAATCGACAATATATGATCTTTAGACAATGAAACCCGAATGCGTTTGGCCCTTTTCCAGCATGGTATCAAAGTGCGGTAAGTCAGTGGTTCAGGGCTCTTTCATCACAGCAAAGAAGTAACCCCGCTGACTCCTTGGGTTATGAGAGACCTACCAGTGAGACTGATTCAATTGCTCTGACATAGTGCTGTACAGATTTACTAATAATGAACATTTCGCCTTCACGCAAACCAAGGCATAGCTCAATGCTGTTACCAGTAAGGTCACTTTGAACCCAGATCTTGAAGGCATCACCGGGCAGCCTAGGTACCTAGTAGTCTCCTCATTTAAAGTAATAAAGTGGAAGCCCAGAATGTGGAGGTTCCTCTGCGTTTCCATCATCACTGTCCGTCGCTGTGAGGGATCCCCAAAAGCGCCTGCACCTGAGAATGATCGCTTACAATGTATATTCGGGTATGTTTGTCAAGCCTGCTGCTGTGGTGAACTTGTATTGTCACAGTCGCAGCCGAGCTTGATGAGATTCCTTCTTTCTGTCATTATGAAGCGCTGCAGGCTAGAATACCAAAAAATGTACGGATTTTGGACCTGAAGTGAAACGGGTGAGCTTTCGCCAGTTACTCGGCAACATTCACTAATTTGACGAGTTATCGTAGACAACGATAGAGAAACGGGAGGTATTGGCTCGAGCTAGAAGCTCCACTTTCGGAAGGCAATGTGATCAAAGATCAATGACAAATATCACTGAATAACAACTGTGGTGAACTTGGTGCTGTGCGTTCGCAACTACACACGCGCATCCGACGCAACATGCCTCTATGGCTTCGGCTCATCCGCGGAGCATCGTGCACAGCACATGCTCCCTACATTGTCCACAAGCGCAGGACTCGTTTGAATCAAACAGGTAATGCACGAAAGATACATCCCATGAATTCTGTGTTGCTGCTCCAGCCCACTGCAAGAAAAGAATTGAAGTCAAACCTGATGGGACAGGCTGCTCGTAAACGTGTTTCTACATTCACAGAGTGACTGTTCGTTTATATTCATTTAAGCTTGTACGTCCAAAAAATTAGTATGCACAGGAGCAGCTAGCTTCTACTTACAAACGCAAGATGAAAGGTCTATCACGTTCCATGTGATATCGACGAATACGATTCGAGAAAGATATCATTCTTATGCTATTCAAATAGCACGCCTGCTGGGCATGATACTACTAGTTTGTAACAACAATGGGCATATTGTGTTTGAAACTCGCGTACGGTTTAAATTTCTGGAATGAGATATTTCGGAACTACATGAAGTCACAACTCTCAACTCAACCCAAGTTGGCGCGTGGACAATGTCTAGTGCTTACACGATCTATGGAAATTCAGTTAGTGCCCGCGAAGTATTTGCAGCCTTAACAGCAACCTGCAAAGGTTATGGAGCACCCTGGCAAAGGAACGAATACCATCTGATCTAAAACTTGTTTGTAAAAAAAGGTTTCTTTGCCCTTTGCATCAATATCAAATCTCCGTATTTGTGTTAGCACATAAGGAAGGTCTCGCACAACCTGCAGCGAGCTAGGCTGTAGCAAACATTACAGAATTCAAATTGTGCACAGTGACACAAAAGCGGTCGTGATTGAAATTTCTCACTTCATCAAACGAATCCCATGAGTTTCGCTGGTTAGAGTGCTACATGTACCAAGTTGTTCAAATGTCGTTTCTGGGAGAGCGCAGTTCACAGGAACAGCCTCCTGCAAAGTACGGAAAGGACAGATGCGAGTCATCCAAGTCAGAACTGACTAAGGTCTTGTCTAATTCAGCCCCAAACATTGATTGAAAACTTTGACTTTCACATGGAAGCTTGTAGGCCTTCTCTGCAAGGTGTCACCCTGACCCCACATCTGGCGGAGGCACAGTCAAACCGAACACTAGAATTGTTGAGCTTTTCCCAATGGAACAGCTCACACGGAATCTTAAGTGTGTGGTTCCTCTAGTTGTTCCCCTTTTTGCACCTACACCTACCCAGATCATGTTCTCTAATTATGAAGGACAGAAAGAGTACACTGCAACTCTGTTGCTGCGAAACCAAGACATGGTGCGACAGAATAGTCGATATGAACGTGAACAGGAGCTGATAAGATAGTATCATTCTGTCCTGCACATGTACAGGTCGCTAGAGGAGTGAAGGTTACATCTCCAGACACCCCATTCTTTCAAGCAATGCTCAAGTTGAAGAACTCGAAAGTAGCATCTGGGACAGTAAGCACCTGTGTGAGCACTTTTTCACTGCTTGCAAACAATTATTATTCATATGATCTGTTGCTTTGCACACAAAGGGAAACGTTTGTTGTACCCATCTATGCTGTAGGCGCACGAGTAATTTTGGGGATTTCCAAAGAAGATTAACTTGGTGATACTTGTCCAAGTAAAAGCACGTCATCAAAATCCGTGTTGACTCGTAACATGGGGCAGTGTTCAGGCAGATTTTATCTCACGACCGCTCCTTCTTTCAGCGTTACCCCTCAACACGCTTTTGTTCATGTTGTCGAAACACTGCAGGTGCAGTGCTTTGTTACACCATCTAAATTACGGATGTTGAACGAGTCCCTCATTGAAGACATCGAAAATGGTGATAGATCTGTGATTAAGCTTTCAGGTAACTCAGCTGAAAACAGTACAGGAGTCTTTCCAAGTGACATGAAGTTTGTCGGCACTTTTGTCACACACATCACAGGCATGCTTCCATGTTGCTTTTCAGACAGAGAAGAAAGGGAAATTTTCGCTGAGACGGTTTGCAACACAGCAAGAAGAAGCAGCGTATAAATCTTGCAGAAATTCCAGTGGCTATAATTCTTCCAAGTTAGAAGAGTGGCAGGAAACGATTGCCATCTTTAGGACGAACATTATGTCCACGTTTACCTCGCATGAGTTTGTATACCGTGGATTGCAGGTTGAGGCACATATCTATTTCCAAACAGAATTATCACGCTGGAGTCTGAAGTTACCCATGTTTGGCTGTACATGTTGGTGCTCCAGGTCCCTGTTCAATTCCCAGCGGACTTTGCTCGAAGGTACACAGAGATTTGTCATGTTGAACTTGAAGGTCGATCGGAAAGACAGCCAGTACTAGTATATCTCTCTGGTGACGGGTTGGGCCCATGTGCCATCTTTTCATAAAATGTCCTTGACATAGAAGGTGCATATGTCAACACTCTCTATCAGCACTATGTACAACTTGAAAAAAGGGGGGAGAGTCCTGCCCATTTCATGATTCGCAAGTGAATCATCATGTTGCACTGTGTTTGCTTTTGTGCCAGAAAGTGGTGTAGTTGCACCAGAAACCACTCTTGGAATAAAACTTCAAATGCTTGCTACCTGCATTTGTCGGCTTGACGAGCAAATCCTGGCATGTATCACAGGAATTGATAAGGAACTTGATTTGCATGTCAAGGGTAAACTTGTTACACCTGTCTGTGAGAGAGACGGAATGGTGCTAGATTTTTGGCTTGTTTCATGCAGGTTCTGGTGTGCCTCGATTTGAGCTTTGCTTCGATGGCATTGTCAACAAATAGTGTTTGCTCTTACTTCAAACACTTGTGAGGAGATCCACAAGACTTCTCATTCATACTGAAAATATTTGATGTGCCTGTGCAGGTTTGTTTGTTTCAACAGTCCACACCGATTTCAGTTCTCCTCAACAGGTGTTGGGAACTTGCACTTTTTACAAGAGGCCAAATATAGTGCGTACTTGAGTACTGCATCCTGCACTGCACACCGAATGATCAACCGGTAAGGATGTTCAGACAATCAGAAGCTGGTACCAGTGCGCCACAACGTACTCCAAAGTGGTCTGAACCAATTTTGAAGAATAATCGTTCACCTGAACGGATATGCATTGTCATGCATACATAAACACGCGACATGCTTCATCGACATCGTGCACAGCGGCCTGGCTCCGGACGGTCATTATCACGTACTCTATCTCGAGTGAAGGACGTGCTCATGGGGTTGGACGTGAAATGCATGCTGCGCAGCACAAAACCGTACACGTTGGCGCGAAACATGTCTGGACTTGTGGGCGTCATGCATATTTCCCGCATGCACACGGGCGCACATACCAAGCCGCCGATGGGTATCCTATATGCATGAGAAGAAACCCCAAGCAACTGTTGCCTGCACACCCCTTGTTAAGCATAGATTATGACGTGAGCAGCGTAAAAAATGCAAAATCCCTTATCAACCACGGACTGCCAGATGCTGGAGTTCGCTGCTTTTTAGCATGGACATTCAAGGTGCCGGTATGGCGTACTTTCAAGCAATGAGAACATTTCGATTCTAATCAGGTGCAGATATACACAACCTTTTTTACAAACTAACACTTACTTAAAGTGTTTACAGGTATACACAAAACTGATCTTGAAACAGGGTTGCCTGCAAGCTCACAGGGAGTACGCCACGATCACCCTCTGCCAAGGGAGCCGCTGCAGGCCTATTTCTACCCAACTCAGGTGCGTGAGATCCCAAATCACAGCAGTACATGTAATTAGGCCGAGTGGTTCAGTCAATGGCTGCCCAACAAAGCCACAGTCTCAGCGAGTAGTTTGGACCGACGGAAGCAAACGCAGCAGGTCGCTGATACAGTAAATCTAACTCGGCGCATTCGAAAGTGTTGACTTCATAAACTTGATTTCTTTAATGTTTCAAGTCTAGCTTTAGGAGGTGCCAGCACCAAACTTTCGGGCGCTGTCCTCCGGGCTCCAACACCGAGCCCGGAGTCGACATTTTGGTCTCAACTTTAGCTGAATAGTGTTCAAAAAATACAGTCCATCCATTTTCGAAAGCTTAGCCGGTGATAACTCGTGCGAACCGCCAGCACCTCACGGCGCTCCCAGCCAATCTGGCAGAGATTCCCAGATTCGGACAAACTAAGAGCGGGTGCCATACGGCCGCGCCACAGCTAACGACACCCAAAACAACCCTGATCATTAACTTAATTTTTTTTGTACAGGTTTGGATATAGATATGACCAATCCAACCGTGACTCGAGGCTCAGTTCAGGTGTGTCGCACTAACCGGCCCGTGTCACAACGGGCCGCTGTCTACACCGACTAAACACTCATGACCCTAGATATACACATTTTTATAGATTGTGCCCAGCGATTTTTTCCATAGATGGCCGTGCGAGCCACGTGTGTCGGCGAATAATATGACAGCTCGCTTAAAAATGCCAAGCAGCGCGGCAATCAAAATTCTGTCTGGGTGAAGTGTGTAATGTTAAAACTGAATGCCTTTAGTGTTTGAAGTCCAGCGTTAGGAGCTGCCAGCTTCAAACTGTCGGGCACGGTTCTCTGCGCTTCACCACGGAGCCCGAAGTCGGCATTTTGGTCCCAAGTTTAGCTTAACAGTGTTGAAAAAAGTAATCCCCCTCACTCTAGACATCTAAGCGCGTGATGGCTCGTGAGAACCGCTGGTACCTCACCCCAGTTCGCCCAGCCAATCTGGCAGAGTTTCCCATATTTGGTCAAACGAAGAGCGAGCACCATGCGGCCGCGCGACAGCTATATATACAGAAATTTTAATAGATTATGGCGAGCGATTTTGTGCACAGCTGCCCGTGCAAGCCGCGGTGTCAGCGAACAGTTTGACATCGTGCTTGCAAAACGCCACACAGCGCGTAGTCAACAAGTTTAACAGTCGACGCTATTTAATGATGTATGTACCGGGTTCGAAAGTCTTTGGTGAATCGGGGCGTGTGTTGGGATAGCGGCCGCATGATTTGATTCGGGCTAAGGCTCTCGTCACTCGTGGTTAATGTCAAGATCATAACAACACTCATTGTATGATAGGGGTTATTTGATGGAGAAATCGACGAAGTTCGGTTTTTTCTCAGAAGTACCAGGTCAAATGATCAGCGCAACGTGCGAAACACGAGTTTAGTAATTACTAATTATAACTTTGTAACTTTTTGACGATACAGCCGAACCCCACTGTGTTCACCTCATGCAGCACTTCTGGTAGTGCACAGGAGATCAGGGCGTTGTACTTGCAGCGGCAGATGTACGGGTTACATACTGAGGGACAACAGAGTCGTAGACAATGAAGAGGACCTTCGCATTGACACTGAAGCAGCTAAGTCAATGTCACTTCTGAAAACCAGGTAGCAGGAATGGAGCGCACAATTGGTATTGAATTTATGAGTGAACCCTACGATTGCTAAACGTTCAGAAGCAAGAATTTATATGCGCTAATTTCAAATGAAGGCATGGAAGTCAAATCGAAATAGCTTTTCCTGGCGGACATGGCAGAGGTAGCCACAGGCGATCCAGGGAACAGTAACGCAGTGTGGACCCGGGACACAATAGCAACGTTATCATCAGGAAGATCAACTCTCAGGTCTGGTTAGCAATATTAATGGTGGCCATGGGAAGCTGTGATACGAGTGGCGCAAGAGGAGGAGATCAGTGCGACCCAGCTGATTATGCCCCACAAGTCAACTTAACAACGGAACTGGCGCAAGTTCAGGACGGTTCACCACCAGGAATGGTTATGGAATAGCTCAACAACCCTCACAGAGAGAAACTTGTAGGGGGACAAGATCAGGGACGGACTGTGCATATACCAGATTGACAATGAGCAAGTACAGTGCCACTGCCGCTGGCACGTCGATATGGCACAAGCTGACAGAACCGGGGTTGTGCAGGGACTCCACAGCAGGACAGCGAGCCTACCGCAGCCAGCCTCGCACAAGCAGCAAGCAAAAATAGCGGATTATATGCCGTCACACCTGCGTTCACATATGCATACGGAACCCAAATGGTAGCTGCAAGTGCGGCCACGAACAATACCAGCAGCGAGAGGGTAACCATTAAGTACAACCGGGCAGCCACATATACTCCAGGATAGATCCGACGTAGGGGTGGTGATGAGTAATCAGTGCACATAACAGGTGACTGGATGCATAGGGGATATATAGATAGCGCTACTAATGTAACGGGATCAAATCATGAACTGGACAGCTAAGAACACCGATAGATGAACGAGAAAAACAAGAAACGAGACACTGGATAACCGCGGAACCACGCACCACATACTCTGCACGCGAAAACTTGGATGTCAGCCGCCGTGCGTCTTGAATACACGCCCCATAGCATGCGCGCGGCCGGACAAATTTGGATCCGCGGTGATGGTTAGATTTCGCAATTTATTCACTAATGCGTTCCATGACGCGTTCCGAAGTACAAAAATCGGAACGATCGGACCACAATCGTAACAGCGATGGTAACGCTGCATAGGGTTTCTGTTCCGATGATGATCCGATCGGAACACAGAGTGCCCACTTTCAGTCCGATCGGACTCCACATCGGAACAGAAAGTGAATGCATGCGCGTAGTTAGAATCAATGTAACTGCTGTAACATACTAAATCGGAACAGGGTCGGAACACAGAGCGGAACAGGGACCGGAACAGCTATTCTTCCAGTGATATCGCAAGTGAGTTTTATTTTCGCGGCGTCACCGGTAATCAGTTCGCACTCTCGGCTCATCATCTCTCCGGTGTAAATGTGGACGTTCTCTGTTGAAGTTGTACTCGACACGTATGGCCATACTGGACTAGAAACGGAACTTGTTGACCAGCGTGACATTCCCAGTGTACTGTCGCAGCGTGAAGTCGTATTACTAGAGCCCCATGACGTCTCAAAACACAAAACCATGGCTAGCACTGCAAGCGTGGGGCATGACAGCTCTGCTATTATGTATGGTGTCCTTTTCACTTCGCTCT
>JAULKQ010060368.1:531-23334 GCA_032356285.1 Smithsoniella earleae | reverse complement strand
TAGTTGCTAGGGAGCTAACAGCAGCAATAATCGGCTCTCTAGCACCATGTCAGTATGTAACAGGGCTGGCAACTTCATGCTTCCCAGTGTATGGATGTGAGTAGGGTTCTTCATGTAAGATAATCGAGTACTTCTTACAATATATGTGGCCATCGTAGCTGAAGACCAGTAGTAGTCCCCATCTGTGCACAGCCCTCGTGGCACTCCCTTGAGTAGGGAGCCGACACTTCCTGAATCTGACACAGAGAGACCTGCCCTATTGCCATGCCCCTGGTAACCACTCATGCAGAGACTTATGATCTGTCCTCGTTATCTGGTTCTTAGGTCTTATCTTAAGGTAACACTCTTATCCAGATGGGGCACTATGGTGGACCTGTACGTGCTGGGGTTGTGCGCAGAAGGCCCCTCTGCACCACCTGGAGCTGCACACCTTGCAAACGCTCGCATCATCCACAAGCGGGCTAGAAAGCGGAAGTTAGGTGCACGCCACGAGGGCGATGGCGACGAAGATGAGGAAGATGTAGAACTCGATCACCAGCATGTTGTAGATAATGATATTGCAGCACCCGTGCACTGGGTGGACAGCTTCTTTCCGAGTGAGACCATTGGTGGATGGTCTCTTGCAGCAAAAGATCTGCTCACCGTGTGCTCCGAGAAACTCTGCACTTGCTCTGTGGCTGAGAACTGAAGTTTCTCCAGAACTTTCTCCTGGAAGATACTTGTGCACGGCATTCTTGCATGGTGTTGAACACAGCCTTGCTCCACACTCCACAGCCTTGTGTTTGTCCTGTGCCTTGTTTTTAAGAAACCAGCAGGTAAGGTTTGCAGCCGTTGCGGTGCAAAGAAAGCACCATAATAAGCAAGCTTTTTTTCATGATGTTGTCACACTGAGGCCGCATACATGATATCATTTTGTGAGTATCTGGAGATGGCTTTGCTGTGCTCTTACTCTACGGAGCTAGTCAAGCGAGTAACACATCATGCAGCTATGTTAGATGTCACTGGAAGAGTTCTCCAATGTAGTATAAAGCAGCTCTGGAAATGGTAGCCTTGAATTGTTTCTGTGCAGACGTACTTGAGGCAAGAGTGCGCAATTGCTGTACTGGTCCGTGTTGCACCAGCAGGGGCAGTGGTGGACAGAGAAGCTTTTGCGTCAGAGCAAGAGGATCGACTCAGAGAAAGGTTTTTGTTCCAGACCAGGGCTAAAGGGGGGCAACGGGCCATTAACAAAAAGGCCCTGAAAGATCGCGTATGGTCCTGCACCGTTGCCTCCTGAACGCATCACCAGTCGCCACCTGTGAGCCTCAAGCTTGCCCTTTGCAGATCACTCTCGCGTTGCGGTACCGAGATTGGGTGAACACGTCGTGCTCTGATGGATTGGAGCCCGACTTCATGCTGCAGCACGTCAACAGCATCTATGAGCAGCGCATGACAATGTACCATGCCATGGACTATGACAAAATGTTGAAAGTCGCTGCCCATCTTCTGGCAACAAACGACAAGTTCCGAAGGTTGGCTCAGCAGTACCATAACCACCTCCTGGTGGACGAATTCCAGGTAAGAGCTGTCGTCATCTGGTAGAATAGCAGCTGAGGTATCAATAGCTCCTCAGCCGTAGCTTTATCAGTTGTGAGCCCACCTTTGATGGCGTCGCCAAAGTGGCCTTGGTGCTGCTGCTTCAGGACTCTAACACCGTTCAAGTCCGCATCGTAAAGCTCCTTCACAATGTCAAAGGAAGCCTCACAGTGGTAGGCGACGATGCACAGAGCATCTACGGCTGGCGAGGGGCAACTAATCAGGCGTTCATGCTTCTGAAATCAGTGTTGAGCATCCCTCCACGTGAGGTCATGCTGTCCACCAACTACCGTTCCCTCCCACACATCGTCCAGGTATCAACCTTCGTTATGTGGGCAGCTGTTGGTGTTGGGGCCAGTGTGTTGTGAAGGCCTGCGATCTCGTGTTGAGTAAGTGACTGGTGTGCCTGGATCAGGTTGGCAACAGTCTTTTGAAAGACAGCATGGACACCGGCGTACTGTTCAGCAAGGATCTGGCGCCTCACCGGTCAAAATCACCGCAGTCAAAGCCCTCGAAGTCGAAGGCGCCAAAGCAAACGTGTCCTGCACAGCTTCACGAGTTCTCGACGTCACGGGCAGAGGCGGAATGGGTCGTCCAGAAGATCAAATCCCTCCACAAGGAAGGCATGAAGTACGAGGATATTGCGATTTTGACCAGGTGCATGAAATCGTACTATTTCCCAGGGAGTTTGGGCGTATTGGCGCACCTCAAGGTTGAACTCGTAAAGGCGGGGATCCCCCACCAGATACTCCGTGGCCGTGCGTACGTCACTTGCTTCTCTTGCCTGCTCCAATAGGCTTCAGGCCTCGTAGCTCGTGTCTTGTTTCCAGGATCACAGAGCATGTCCAGTTCAAGCTTACTGTGGCAGTGCTTGAGCTTCTGGTGAACCCGTTTAATGATTCTGCTGTGTACGAAATTTTGAACTCCCAGCTACCCATTCGAAAGGGTATTGGGGCTCAGCTTGTGAAAGATATGGAGAAAACCCAAAGCGACCTGCAGCAGAATGTGTCGGCCTGGAAGCTGCTATCTCGGATTTCTACATCACCCCTGACACCAACTGCTCGCCGGAACTCAGTCCTGAACCTCTTGAAGTGGAGAGAACGGTGAGCCGCTGCACAGCACTCTCTCATCAGCTAGCTTGGACCGTTGCATGTCTGTGTATTGCTTCTCCATGTTTCCTGGTTCTGTGTTCGACCGCTTGGGCTGGGCTTCACCAGTGCTGTACGCAGTGATGCAGCGTGTATAGCATGGTAATGTTCATGGAGCTACCAGACGCTCTACTGTACATATGGGCTGAGTCTGGCATTCCCAGCCTCGGAACTAAAGGCACCACACCAGAAGACCAGCCCTCGTGCTCGCAAGGCTTGACAGCGTCCATGGTCAATTACTCTCAGACAAGCTCCCTCCAGGCTTTATCCAGCTCACCTCACAAGCAAGCGGTTAAAATGCCAAAGCCAGCTGGCTGTACGTCTGACGTCCTCAGCAGCCCGATTCTCAAGTGCTTGCACCAGCACGCAACCGAATTCTTCGATGAATGGACGCCCGTTGAGATGCAGTGCTCCGAATTCAGCGATTTCAGGCTCGAGCCGCAAGGTGGGCGGATGACAGTCGTACAAAACGGCACTGGCAGCGCCACTCCAGATGATAATGATGCTGCTCCCTCCCAGAGCGCTCCGACCGGGCCTCCTAAACTCACCGCAATAGCTGCAGCTGCGATTTGGAACCAGGAGGTCGACCAGCGGTCAGAATCCCTTACACAGCTGGCAGTCGCAAATCAGCCCTTGGCGGATGTGTTGCTTTCAGTTAACAAAGTGGGCTATGGTGCGCTCACTCGTAAACCTTCAAGTAATCCTGTACCTCACTGATCTTTTATGGCACATTTGCCCATTGGTCAGGTGGTAACTAGCCAGACACTACAGCGAAGCGAACATGTAAGATTCTTTGCTTCATCTGCTTCAATTGCATCACAGTCTCAAGGCAGACTTCGAGCTGATCCTGAATCGATTTCGGCAGGGTGGTTGCATGTTTATCCTGCCCCGGATATCGCACAAGTATGGTAGATTGAGTTTGTTTGCTTGCACTACGTCTTGTGCTGGCTCTGTGGCAAGAGTTTTGTCTTTTATTCCCTGACACAAAGCAGCTGGGAGCAGAGATATGGCTGTTTTGAATTTTTCACGCTTCACTTTGCTTGGTAAATTGCTGGGCACTTAAAGATGCTGGTGAGAAGATGTTATCATGTGTAGATAGATAGGTAGATAGATTGTTATCATAGCCAGATTCACCTGGTCTGCCTGGGTGGTCCAGAAGGGCCTCAGCCTGGGCCTGGGTGAGATCATTTCCATGATACCTGGGACTGGAAGGAGGTGCCATGCTGACAAATAGTGTGTCCTCATTGTCAGTCAGCGCTTTTGAGCTCAAACGAAGACGTTTTGTAGCATCTTCAACTTCTTTCATGTTCATGACTAATGACATGCGTACACTACCCTCACAAACTGTAGTTTTATATTCTGCTAAGAATCCATACACTGCATGGAAGCAGCACCTCAGGTTACCATTCTAGGGGAGGCAAGTGAGGCTTTGAAGCTGTCTTCTTTGTGTTTTGATGGGGACAGTTTTATGTTAGGTACTGGCCGATTATGTGCGGGCACCAAAGGGCTCTCTTCTACAAGCCACTTGGGTTTCCATGTTCAGGGTCTCTCACGGATTCAATCCTATTGTACATGTATCAGGCGTGTCAAGGTGGGATACCATATGCTCGCCTTGTATACTTGAAGAATGAGCTGTAGTCTACTTGCAGGGCCCATTGCTGAGTTCCTGCAGCATCTGAGCTTGAACTCAGCAGATCTGGCAGAAGAGGACAACAGTGAAGGTGCAGCATCTTCCCCCGGGAAGGTAACGCTAACCACCATCCATTCATGCAAAGGTACACTCAGGCAGCCCTTTGCTCTAGGTACAGTGTTTCGCAGAGCTATATCCGATGCTTTCACTCGAAAACCCATCGCACATGCCGCGCATGTGTGCTTTCTGCAACCAAATGTCGAGTACAACAACACACCTTCAGCGGTAGTGCTTCAAAAGCGTGCTAATTATACAGAAGTATCTGTTTTCTTATGAACTTGATAGAAGTTCTTTTCTTTTGTCTAGCAAATTTGATGCAAGCAAGCGTGTGCAACGGATTTTCGAGTGAAAGCGTTGGATGTAACTCTGCAGAACACTGTACATGCTCTTGGGCAATTGTTCGTAAGCAGTTAGGTAGCAAGGTAGCATGCAGGGCTGGAGTGGCCAGTTGTCTTTGTGGTGAAATGGATCAAGGGAGTGATGAGTGGTGGCTACTTTGGGACGAAGCTGGAACAGTTTGGAGTGTACGGGGTTGACGAATCACGGCTGATATCTTCAGAGATTAAGTCGCACGCTGCAACACGAGGTGTTTCCTTATCTAGTGATGTTGATGTGGAGGAGTATATCTCTACTTGGCTCAGTCATGATGGCCTCGTGTGGAAGCCTGATCAAGATCTCGAGCTTCAGCAGCTCTTGAGACAGTCAATTGGTAGATATGGTAGACTCCCTACGTATGTTGACCTCCCTGACCCTACTGCATCCCCTGATTCATGTGATGCCCCTCCTCCTCCAAAGGACACAAGTAAACCCAGACTCGAAAACCTCCCACAGCTTTACTTAAAAAAGAAAAGTAAGCAGCACTTCGAGGTAAGTCGGTCATTTACTCAGATTTTTGCGAAGCCACAATCTTACTGCTCACTTGTGTGTCTTACAAATGAACGCTTTGTGCACTAACAGCCAAACAGTCGAGTTTGTGTGTTCAGGAAATTGTTCGTTTGGCTCATGTGGCTGTCACCCGGGCCAAAGACCGATTGTACATCACTAGCCACAAGTAAGGGCTCTCCACAGATTGCTTTGCAGTGTATACCTTGGTAATCCAAGTCTGACCATTGATGCTCGTTTTCAGATTTTGTGAGGGTTTGCTTGACACCTCTACTCATTCTCTTCCAAGGCTGAGAGATCTAGCAAGACGAGGTGGCCACTCTCAACCAATTGGGAGAACAGGTGTCCCAACACTGCTGGAACTCCCTATGGGTGACTCTCTATTTCGTCAAGATCATTCAGATCCAGAGATAGACGCAATTCTGAACCGACTCCCACAGAGGCCCATGTACGAGTGTGAGAGTACGTGTCTTTGTTTCAGAAGAGTTGACATGTGTTCATGCTGAAGCTCTACCTACCATACTGGGGTTTTTGTTCCAGTCAATGGTGCCACACAGCACATTCCCATTGAAGCTAAGCGTGTGTTGCTTGAGATTGATTGATGAGGATTTGTTCTCAAACTCTCCATATTGCTTCTTGAGCAACTTCAAACTTTGCTATCTGACATCGATCTGTTGTCTTGTAGAAATATCAAGTGATATTCGGACCTCCCAACCTTTGCAAAACTTGCAACCTAAGACTGCGACACAAGTTGTGCGCAATGCTGCTGCTGCACAGAGCGGGTTCGCTTTCTTGGGTAACCAAAGGAGGAAAAGGTCTGGTTCGCAGGCTGAAAACGACGGTCCAGATGGGGCGGGCGGTGGCAATGAAGGTTCCGCCTCCGATGGAGCTGCGGATGATATATCATCTGATTCAGGCTCACCTTTACCCTCCCGCCAAGACACAACGCAAAGCCAGGCTCGCAGACCGGGAATTTTCTCCAGGGCTCAGAGTTCATCTGGGGTGTCTCGACTTTCTTCGAATCTGACTTTTCGAAGTACTGGGGGTAAGAGTAGTAAGTTTAAAGCACCTCGTAGGGGTTGAAACACGAACGTGACATGGTTGTAAACACGCTGTATCCAATCGAGATGCGAACACAAAATTGTAACAGTTCATAAAATGGTTGGTAGTGCAAGGCAACTAGTTGCAATAAGCATACAAATACAGCTACATCGACTGTTAAAATAATGTCGATCACCCGTACTGAATCGTAGGCCCTCCTTAGCGCCCTGCTTGTTTCCAACTTGATCGAGGGATCCAAACGAGGCTTTGGAACGTGTGCACTGAACGATTATTGTGCTGAAAGATCTGGTGTTCATCTACTTTTCATAACCCAAACACTAAATCTTCCGCTTGCCTCGTGCAGATTCTCAAACATCGCAACTCTAAAATTTAGGACCCAATGTATTGTGTACAAGTTCAGACGGACGCTGCAGCCTTTTCCTGTGAAGGTGCTCTGAGACCTTTCTGTGCTTCTTCCCAGTCAAAGAATTCTGGCCCGCACTGCGCCTTCAGCTCACTGCCAATCCTATCCCCCAGCTCAACAGCAGCTTCACGAGTGAACTCACACTCGCCAGACCCTCTTTTAATCTCCTTTCCATCAGTGGTTGCTATTAAACCTTCGAATTTCAACTTCCCGGAGTCTGCATCCCTTTGTGCGTAGCCAGCAATAGGAGTGCGGCATGACCCATCAAGGGCTGCTAAGAAAGCCCTCTCACATAGAACTGCCACATGGGTCTCTTCGTGATTCAAAGCTTCCAGAAGCTGCATACTCATGTTCATACGTGTAGTCAATCAAGCATTGGTCAGTTATATTGTGGCACTCCACCCAAACATACCCTTGAGTTATGAACAACACACGTTAGCAACACAATACCGAACTATGATGCTGGTGCACTTTATCTTGTAGACAAACCAGTGCACAAAGGATGTGGTGCTGAGTACCTGGAGCGACTCAGAATCCTCTTCGCGGCAAGCAATGCCAATTGCACCTTGTGCAATAGCAGGCAACATTTCTTCCTGTGTTAGGATACTGGTGATATGTTCCTCAAGACCCAATCTTCTGAGACCAGCGTATGCAAGCAGCGTTGCATCAACCTACAACAAGGACATATTTCTATATAATTGGCCACTGCTGCATTTCATACAAAAACACCTGTACCGAAAGAGTATCAACAGCTTTGAGCCCTTTCAAAAGGGTATTCATACCTGCCCTTCGCTTAACTTACGAATACGGCTTTGTACGTTACCCCTGAAGTTGACGACCTTGAGTGTTGGGTTCTTGTTAAGCAGCTGTGCTTGCCTGCGGAGTGCTGCAGAGCCAATCACTGCTCCATCTGGCAATTCCTCTAGGGACTTGTACTTCACAGATATGAACCTTCATATGAATACTCGCATTGCTGAAAGGTTAAATAACTTCAAAGTGAGCCCGATTGTATTGAAAAAATTCTATTGAAAGTTTTACCAGAGAGACTGCGCTTTGTCTATTATTACCACAGCGAATTCCTCCCTGCATGGTGATCTCGGCAAGCAGACTAGACAAATTTTATGCGCTAAAAAGGATTATTAACGGAATAAAATAATGGGGGGTTGAAGAGCGTACGCATCACGGGTATCTTCGCGAGGTAAGTTGCATGGCAAAACAGTACCCTCCGGGAGGTATGTTGGAACATCTTTCATAGAATGAACAGCGATATCGATTTCAGAATCAAGAAGAGCTGTATCAATCTCTTTTGTAAAAAGACCTTTGCCACCAATGTCTGCCAGGGGCTTGTCAAGAACCTTGTCACCTGTGTTGCAAGGAACACGGCCATCAATCTTGCACAAATGAGATCAAAAAGTGAAGTGTTGCAGCCGAGAATGACAAACCTGTTGTCTTTATAATACGGATTTCAATTGCGCCCTCTTCTTGTAGTTCAGAGAATGCCTCTTTAAGTCTGTCCCTCGTCTGGTAGGCCTGAGCCATCGCAAGAGGTGATCCGCGCGTACCGATTCGCACAGGAATGCGAAGATTATCTGACTCGCCATGGCTTATAACGCTTGCACGGCGAACAGTAGTCCGGCCCTTCGGAGTTTCGAGTCCCAAAGCCCTGTACATCGTAACTGTGCATGTCACCTTCTGATATTCTTACAACAGGGATACATCGACGACCGAAAAATATAAGTTGAAACAGTGGTTTATCATTCTTAAGGATTTGTTCGAGCATGCTCAAGTGTAAAAAACAACGAAACTCACGCGGGTAATCTCGACCTTCCTTTCCAGTTCATTGTATCAGGTGCCCCGCTTTTCCTCTTAAACCTAATTCAACATGTTTATACCTGATCGACGAGCAATCTGTGTTGTCTTTACGGAGTTGTCATGTGCAACGCTGTAGGCCATGGGGGACGCGCATAATAGATACGGAAGCGCAGGTGGTGTGACCCGAAAAGGGCCACCGACATCTTAAACACCAACGTAATGGCACAAAACATTTTCTCGAAAGAGCATTAAACTCTATAATCGCGTTTTACCCAGCGTACAACATAAGTAGGATCTATCAACCGGTCAATGAGCTGATGTACGGTCAGGCTTGCAGAGTATAGGGTTGACGGCGCTCGTTCTCGAGTACAACATCGACACTGCAAAATTTCAGCCTTACGAAAAGAACCTCATGTACATACCTGGGCTTGATGATAGCAAGCATCTGCGCGCTGACCATTGCTTGTACAGAGTTTATTGAGCGGGAACAGTCGTGTAATATGCGGTACTATTGCCCGCTTGACAAACAAGAAGCGTCTTGTAAATTTTACACAAATACGAGACATCGAGCTATATTTGAACAGATATGAAGAAGCCCTGAACCCAAGAGAGTGTCGTGGCTTCTGTGACAGCATGCATGCGCCCATGATGCAGCAAATCTCATTCAGCGACATATTGACAAGATAGTAGAGAGGTTATTCCACTCAATAGAAGCACTGTACGCGCAACACTTTCACTGAGATTTGCACTACTCTAGCGCAAAACTGTTTGCTGGAGCGGAACTAGGATCACCCAGCCTACACTGATCATTGCTGCTCATTGCTGCGCCATCAGAACATTCAGATGACATCCCTTTCTTGCTGCAGTACCCGGCAGCTTGCACTCCGGCGCCATGCGCAATTCAAACGGCAAGGTTGGTATTTGTGATAGATCGAGTCGCTTGCTGCTTGATATACCCTACTCCACAGTGTGTGAGTACTGGCAAACAAACACAAATTAAAACCGTAACATTTATGTCTCCCGCGTGCAGTATTTACAAGAGCAGAGAGAGACCCAAAGAAGCGAGTAGTGATCACAGGCATGGGTGTAGTCTCCTGCTTTGGCAATGACTACGAGACGTTCTATGACAGGTGCTCCGCTTGACAAACTCCGCATCAAAAGTATGTGATGGTGATTTCATCTAGAACACAGAATTTATCAGATCAAATTTCTCGGTATGATTCACACTTAATTGGGGAGGATTTGAAAGCTCTTATTCGCAACAGCAGCTACTCGGTAGTGTCAGATTCTCTGGAAGTTACAGAGCTTCCAGTGCCTGGAAGTGGACGGTAGAATTGAGTGTAGAACACAAGGTAGATCATTATGCAGTTTGTTGGAGGGGAAGTCTGGAGTAGGCCTAATTGACCGGTTTGACGCGTCAACATTCCCAACCCGCTTCGCCGCGCAGATCAAAGACTTTTCATCAGAGGGGTACGTTAGCCAGCTTGGTGCTTTTCATCATACAATAAGCTCCAAATTCCTACGACAAGCAGAGATCGTAATGCAGTCTAATTGACAGGAAGAACGAGAAGCGATTTGACAACTGCATCAAGTACACGATGGTAGCCTCCAAGAAAGCGCTAGCCGATGCAGGACTCAGCAAGCAGGACAATCCTGAAGCGTTTGAAAAGCTAGACAAAACGAGAACGGGTGTGTTGGTAGGCACAGGAATGGGGGGCCTACAAGTGTTCCAAGACGGAGTATCAAATCTTGTTACCAAGGTGACTTCATCATATCCAGTGAACATTTACGTAAAAATTCTACCAATAAACCTATCCAAAACTCCTTAGTATAGATCTTTGGGTTTTTAGGCTGTTGACGACAAGCTGGAGTTGCTACTGTGCAGGGATACAAGAAGATTTCCCCTTTCTTCATTCCTTACTCCATTACAAACATGGGATCAGCGCAAGTGGCAATAGATTACGGTTTCTTAGGTCCAAACTACTCTGTATCAACTGCCTGCGCCACAGCTAATTACGCATTCCATGCAGCAGCTTTGCACATCCGCAGTGGTGAGTCAGATGTTATCATTGCTGGGGGCTCAGAGGCACCAATTATTCCAGGAGGATTAGGAGGTTTCGTAGCATGCAGGTGACTGAAGATCTCAGAATTGTTCTACGTATAACTTCTGTGAGTGCACTTGAAGTAGAAACGCTTGGAGTAGAAACATACATGTGCGGTGTAGGGCACTGTCTACAAATAATGACAACATGCAAGGTGCTTCAAGGCCCTGGGATAAGGGTCGTGATGGCTTTGTGATGGGAGAAGGAGCTGGTGTCTTAGTTATGGAGTCTTTGGAACATGCACAAGCTCGTGGTGCCAATATCATTTGTGAATATCTTGGTAGTGCAGTGACCTGTGATGCCCATCACATGACTGATCCCCGTCCAGATGGCAGTGGTGTTGGTCTATGCATCACCAATGCACTGAAGGATGCAGGTGCGTTATTTGTTCACATCATTGTGGAAAGATGTGCTAGAGTCTCACAGCAGATTCGGGAGTAAAGGAAATCAGGGTTGCTTCAGGTATTGACAGAGACCAAGTGAACTACATCAACGCACATGCCACATCCACATTGGTTGGAGATATTGCCGAGGTAAAAGCTGTGCGATCAGTATTTTCAGACTGGTCCAACATAAAGATGAATGCAACAAAGTCCATGCTGGGTCACTGTCTGGGAGCAGCAGCTGGAGTAGAAGCAGTCGCAAGCATCATGGCAATCAAACGTGGTGAAGTTCACCCGACAATCAATCACGAAGTGCGCTTTGAACCAGTTTGAGACATTGCAAACTTAATAGTAGCTCAATCACTGGAGAGCACCGTGCAGGATCCTATCGATGAGATTGCTGGGATTGATGTCGTTCCAAATGTGAGGCAAAAGCATGAAATCACAGCTGCAATTTCAAATTCCTTCGGTTTCGGTGGTCACAATTCTACTTGTGTCTTTGCTCCGTTCAAGGAGTAGGCTTGCTACTGGATCCCCTGGTGCAATGTTGAACATAACATCGTCGTGGGATCTCGAATATAAAATTATAGATAACGGAGCGCATTCTAGATCGCTTTCACCCCTTTTCAATTGTAACCTCGATTTACTTAAGTGCCATAAGTGCCTGTGCGTCATACGTGTTCGGTGGAGACGAATCATCCCAGCGTCCGCCGCGCGCTTCTGTTCTTAACACTTTTACAACGCTTACGTCGAGATGCGCAGTATGCCAGAAGCAATTCGCGTCTCGGTAGCGATTGATTGGGTGCATAAGATCATTCCTGCAAAGGGGTTCTGGCTTCCTCAGCATCACTTTCCTAAATTTATGTACCATAAGTACTGCTTTGATATTCGAGCACTTTGGGCGAGATGACACAGATAAAGAAAGTAGCAGTCATAGGCTCTGGTATTAGTGGTCTCGTGTGTGCGAATAGGTTAACTGCTAGGGGCCTCGATGTCGACGTTTTTGAGATGAGCACGCGATCTTCAGGTGCGAGACAAGAGCGCTGTTACACGAGAGAAATGTAGCATGTCGTTCAATTCCACAAAAATAGTTCTAACGTACGTTGGTATTACTTGGTGTTATATTGCACATTCGATTCACTGTTCATCTTTAACGTGTCCAATTACTCAGACCCCGAAGAAGGCACACAGTCATTGTATCACTCGGGTATACAAGTACTTGGTCAACAAATTGCGAGAACAAAATTCCTTGCTGAGCTTACACTGAAATTATCAGGGGCAAGCATAGTGATGTAACAGTGAACTGCGCCATAGGTGGGAGGGCTACAACACGATTTCAAGGGGGCTACCAATTCGATCACGGCCTATCATTTATTCCCACCCCCGATAATATCTTAGTACAATCTCTTGTGGAAGATTCAAAGTCTTCAGGAGCATTGTCGCCTTGGAATGCCCCCATGAAGCGATATGACAATACAAAGCGAACTTTTGTTCAAAATGGTACTGAGCATGATTCAGGGTGTGTGCGGCTCACCTACAAGCATTTTATCCTAACGTACTTTACTTTGACGGGGTAATTTACCTAGTTTGTGTCAATGATGAACTCCTAATATTGCAGATTTTGCAACTTTTTGCGGAAAGGTTCAAATATGTGTGGTGTACCGAGCAGCGCCTCCTTCGTGAACTCACTTTATCAAGGCAGTATAAAACTCGGTCATAAAGTCGTCCAGGCATCTTGGGATACATCTCTATCTCAATGGTCCTTGTCTGGAACAATTGGACAACACAAGGACAAGGAGGCAAACCTCCCCAGCACATTGACTTCCTTTGGTCAATATGATGCAATGGCCCTTACTGATGCTGCAGTGACACGAAAATCTTCAGCAGGATTGATTGAATTCGAAGCTCCAAGCCAAGGTAAACTGCATACCACCTTGAGAAACGAATGCTGCAATCAATGCCAAACCAATACCTCCTGCAGGGTTTCAGTCATTACAACAGAAGTTAGCAGAAGTCGAGGTCAACCCTACATTCGCACTCATGACTGCATTCCCCAGAGGTTTGGGTTTAAACTTGGGGGCATGTCAAATCCACGAGCATCCTATCATGTTCGTCTCATGCGATTCAAGTAAACCTGTGCGTTCGCAAGCTGCTTTGACTTGTTGATTCTGCTCTAAAATTTTGGGCTTGAATTCCATGCACTTGTGCAGGGCCGAAAGAGGACTGATGGCCACGAGTGTTGGGTTGCCTTGTCTGACATCACTTTTACAAAAGCTCTATTAAGCAAGAACCCTAGTGCTGTGTCGGGCATGTACAACCCTCAAAATTCGAGCTACCAACGAGAAATCCTACCCCAGATTCTACAACAATTTCTGTCTATCTTGCCAAGGCTTGGAGCAACAGATGTCCCAGAACCTTGCTTTACTGCCGTTCAGCGCTGGGGGGCAGGCTTCATCAGGACACCCATCGGAACAAGCATTGTGGCAAGCAAAGAGGAGCGTGTAGTTGCATGTGGGGACTTTTGTTTGGGTTCAACATTTGAGAATGTGACCCTGAGCGGGATCAAAGCAGCAGATACGATAATTGCATGGAGTCGATGATTCCAGAGTTATTGCTTCAGTTACATGGACTAGATTGCCTGATTCCACAGGTTGACACTAAGTGACCTAGTTGCCTCAAATTGTCGAAATTTCACCCCAGCCATTCGCAGTAGTCGCTCAGAAGCAATGTATTGATCACGCAAGCTGGCATTCTTGTCAAGGTGCTCGTGATTTTTTTGGCAAGGCATCTTGTGCTTCTTCTGCACATAAATGTTTCTCAGGCGTTCACTCACAGACTTCAGTTCTTTCTTGGATGGGGAATCAAGATTTTAGGTGTACCTCGAAGTAGATGACCTCTGAGATCCCTGCTTGTATCAGCAGCTTGGCACATTCGTTGCATGGGAATAGAGTGACGTATATTGTGGCCCCTGAGAGATTGCTTGTGTTCGAGTTCAACAGAGCATTTGCCTCTGCATGAACGACGTAGGGATACTTAGTCCCAAGCAGTCCTTCAGCAGAGCGCTTGCTCCATGGCATTTGATCATCCTGACATCCCCGAGGGAATCCTGTATGCTCAAACAACGCCACTCGCACTCTGGAGGAGAACTTCAAACGAGTGCAATTATTGGCCCAAAACCTCAAATGTTCATATAACTAAGACTTGACCACCATTTCTCACGAGATCGTCCTGGAAGAAAGTATACTGAGGATCGTAGGTGAATGGAAAGGCATGCAATGTATCTTGATTCACTAAAAAACAGACTTGTAACGAAGATGTTGGTCAGTACAGTGAATGTTACCTCTGACACCCATGTACCGCGTGGAAAAGAACCAGTTGACCGTATCGTCCTTTTCGTGCTGATGGTCTGCTAGTATGGAATCAAGGTCCAGTGTGATTTGTGCAGATCCTTGCGAACATACCATTGTACCCCATCCCCAAGATTACCTTGTTCTTACTCACAATACATGCTCCGACCTGAAACAGCTTAAAGTTGAAGTGGAACTCTTTCTTCTCAAGATAGGAGATTCGTCACTGTGAGTGTGTGTTCATTGTACCTGGGTAGCAGGGTCCTTGCTTCGATATGAACTCTGCACAGATGGAATCACCATCAGAACGAATAAAATTTGCCATTGAGTTTAGCAGGAAACCAAGCTAAAGATCACCAGATATAACGAGTGGCATCAAAGGAACCCTTGCTGAATTGCCGTATTCTCAAGTTAACAAGACGGTTTTGAGCTGGGTGAACAACAAGCAAACGTGTAACGATTTTACACTTACCAGGAAAGCAACCGCCATGAAGTATTCGTCCCAAGTTAGTACACTGTACACTTTACAGCTCTACTTATATGCGTTGCAACGGCAGAAGGGCAATGCTCCGGAACACCAGGAGGATTCAGCTGTGATTAGTCCACAATACATTCATACCCTTTTCTTGGAGTTGAATCAAACGGATCGCTGCTGCGACTCGGTTCCATCCCGCTGAGTACTCCTTGGCCTTTCTTTGACGAGAGACACTTTGCTGGTGATTTCGTAAATGCCAGAAAATAAAACATTACTCCGCCAATAGCAAACATACTAACAAATACGGACGATATCAAGCTTGTGTTGTAATCCATGTTGACTCTTGGTAGTTAAGGTCAACTGCAGCACTACTGAAATAAAGCAGGTGACATGAGTACAGCTTTATAACAAGCTACAGATGGACTGTAACGTAAATATACATCAAAAGTCTCAAGTTGGAATAATGCTAACAATCGCGGGCCCGATAACTACCTGGACACGAAGTTGACTTACAGTTGACTACTTGAACTGCACAAACAATCGTCTGAATTCTGTACGGGTGCTTTCAACGAACGTGTCAAAACTTCACTAAGGGTCTCTGGACCAACTGCACGAGACGGAGTTACCTATCAGAATAACATTCACGGCATACGCATATGCCTGTACACCTGATTCGACTGATGAAACCTGCAAATTACGGGTACGCCCGGGTATTGGTATCCTGCTCCGAAGTAAGTGCTACGGCACATGGCAGTCTAATCCCTGTGTTACCTGAGACTGGACTGCTCGTGCAACACTGCGCGCCGCTGTGTAGCCGGCAACAGGAACAGACGAGCAGACGTTCGGGCGCTAAGCCTGACCACTTGAGCGAGTTTAATCCCCGCCAAGTGAAATTCCCTTTCGTAGAGTGCGAAGCTCGGGCATGTGAAACAGTAATGCGCTACTTTGAATTAAGTATTGCGCGAGGTACAACACTAATTACAATCATCTGTTGAGACAACGCAAAAACTTCGCAACCCATGGTGGCGCCCCTGATCCCAGCATCTAGCCCGGGCTTGGGATGTGAGAGTAAAGAAGTAAATAAACAATGTCTCTGATGCAGATGATACGATCCAATTATGTGCGTGTTTCCGTCGTATGTATTGCACCTGATCTCCGAACCAAACTGCGCCATCCATACTTTGACAGTTGAGTCCAGCTTAGACTGGGTTGCTTCGGTGGTAATGGCGCATAGCAGGTAAAATACAATAACACATTCGAAGTTCTCACTACTTTCCAAAGGCTCTTGCTCAGGCCTGGGCGGAGGCAATTACGGTGATAAGTTAACCTAGGCAAGAGAAGAAACTGTACAAGGAAAGAAAGTTATGGCAACAGATGACATAGGTCAAGCAGGTCAGCACCTGAATCCAATCAACAGGGGGCTTGTAGACAGCTTGGTTCTGACTACTGGCCACGGGGAGTTTGGCAAGGTAGTTGGACACGACATTATGGATGACACTTTTTGTATGCAACACTGCTTACACAGGCCGATCTTGCAGCAGAGAACCCTTGCACTTTCCCACGAAAACCAGACAGCATGAAGATGGCCAAGCCCATTTAGTTGAGTCATCACATCCACCAGTGGTGTTGATGCATTCAAGTCCCTAGCAGCTATTCCAGTTGATCAAGGGACGCCTTGTGCAAATCCAGTACATCTGACATCCTGTTTTTCAAGGGGATGAGATCAAATGGTCATACCCACATGTGGGCAGGGTATAAGCATCTTATTTCAAAACGTACGCCGAAAAGGGTCAAATTTGGACATAAGAATATCTATTTTGGTGTACTTCTCAATGTTTTGTGAATTCAGACAGGGCGTACTCCAAACTTGCCATATACTAGGCATTCTTGTCCCTCTCAACCTATACTTGTAGCCTATGAATGAATCTATTTTGTACATCCCCATGAAGGTCAGCACAAAGCAAGAGTACCCTGGTGTTACTCTTGCACTGTTTCTGCAGAAGGAGGATGGTCAAGGCCTGACAAAATACCCAAAATCTAAATCTCGAGAGCCACAAAACACTGCAGCTTGTCTGCACCATACCCAGTGAACAAAGATTACCAACACACACCCCGGGTGCTCACTCAAACTGCCATATCTGATCCACCTTCGAGGCTAAGCTTAGCATGCAAGTTCTACCATGTGCAATTTCTTCCCCTTTCGGTTGGATTAAGCATGCTTAGACCTGCCATGAACAATCCAGGATTCAGTACTTTCACAGGAACTGCCAACAGCCTAACAGGACATACGGAGATTCCCCACATGCAATAAGACTTCGCACAAAACAAGATTCCCTATTGCTGAGTTTTTGGTCATTGAATTTGGAGCTGTCAAGTGCTGGGGAAAATGATGCTGGACCCGTTGCTGAGCAATCCCAATCCATGTGGTCAGAACTATTGGAAAGAATGTGCACATGGGAATCGAAAAGCTCACACAAACGTTAGATATTGGCATACAATACGCATACAATATGCAAAGTTAGCATCAGCTGGATGAATCACGTGATCTTGATGCTTTGCAAGATGCATTCAGTCACAGCAACCATGATAAAGCACCTTAAGATTACCTACTGATGTTGGTGATGCCGCGATCCATAGTTATTTGCCCTAGATTATCATCTATATTATCGCACATGCAATGTCTTTGGCTCAACACCATCCCTTTTCAACCCGCTGCCGCCTTGACAATCAAGCTTTCTGCGACAATGCCAGGGTTCAGCTAGGAGTGAGCAGTTTTTATCGCCCCCCTCCTCCTAGACTTGCTGATGCGGAGCTTCAGTTGCTGGGAACGATTTACCACACGCCCTATTACCACACTATGAGCAACTGTCTGGGATAGTGAAGAGCCGCCATGATGCTGCGAATGAAGACACCTAGACAGCCATCCACCAAGTAGAGGAGACATACACACACCCCTGTGCCCAAAGCCCACTGTTTGGCAGACCCAGCAAAAGCTTCAAGCAACTCTGAACGAAGCAGCTATCGCTGGTGGCTTTACAGGCCGTGATAAGTAGTATGTCCTTAATAACACCTTAAAGCGAGTTGCTGCGACCTGCTTTTAGTGGAACTCAAGAATTTTAGCAGCGGCAGTTGGGTTATCAACCTCCTATTCTAGACGAAAATTCTGGCATGGCGAGAATACCCCACGCCAGAGTTCTAGCCCCGCAGTAATTCCCTCTCGCTGGGATTTATGACGTGTTTACTCTCGTAGGCTGTTCCATGTGAGATGTCATGATTACGTCCGCTTACTATGCGCCAGCCTAACGCGAAGAAAAAAAAAACATGTAGTCAATTGCTTCTTATCCTTGCCTCTAGTTCCTTATTCATTTGCCTGTCGCTGTGATGATGATTTTACCACGTGGCTCACCCGCCTCCCTGTCGATGAGATGCTAATCTTAAGTTCGGCAGAAACATGATTATCTGCTACTCGGGAGTCAATCTGCAGTGCTCAGTTTAAATGAGTAACTTCAAGAACCCATCCACAATTCACAAGGCGAGCGTCACTCAAGGTACTTGCACAAAGAATGATACCATAATTTAAATCTAGATTTGCACTATAACTTCGGACTGTCATACGCTGCTCACTTACATCATGTGGCGAGCCCATGCTCTGACGTACCAGCGCGGAGGCACTGGCACGATAAAAATCTTTGGGCAAGCTCTCGTATCCCATACTGTACAACTACCTTAAGTTATATTGATGGCTTTTCAGTAAAATAGTGGTATAGAACAATAGAAACAGCAGCAAACTGGCTCAGATCCTTGCTCATGTACCACTAAAAACAGAATCTCCAAGCTAACAATACGGCACTCGTAGTCGCCTGCAATTAAGAATGGACAAGCATAATACTAATTCTCGTTTAACTACATGTACGAGGATTTTGCAACACATGTGACAAACATTCCATGCAGTTTGCACGATGACTGGTCTGTACGATAACTGTTACTGTGCGTCAATCCGCGGGAGCATGCACATAGAACGTGGATTGGTACAGATAAAGCCTATATTGACATGAATATATATCGTGTGGATTGTTCAGATGCTTCTGAATGCGTATATGCTGGCATCTGTGTGACACAGAACAATTCCAACGTGTCATGAGTGATGTGAAGGAACGGATTCATCGTGGAGTTCGGTTAAGAAAGCAATGAACAGGGATATAACGGTCTGTACCCAAGTTAAGTATCTATTTGTCATTTTTCCCTAACGAGAGTGAACGAAGAGCAACTACGGGGTATGAAGCGCGAAGCTTGATGTTGTACGCTTATGATTTGAGTGGACGATATGGATCCGCGGGATTGAATGGATTCAACGTTACATAAGATTGGCTATTTCTTGCAGGTTTGATTGAGTAACTGTCGCGCGCGGCTGTCATAACTGCTTTGCGCGCGCGAAATTCTACAGGTGCTCTTCGATCCTCGACTTGTGAAATAAGAACTGTAATAGTGATATTTGTCATTGTTCCCTAACAGCAGTGATTGAAGAGCAATCACATATCAAAGAACAATTAAAAGGTTCGAATTGATAGCTGTCGCGCATGTCTGTCGTGATATACGCGAAACCCTTCAACATACAGCGGTTCACAGGCGTTTGAATTGTAGCTGAATCATTGAAAACTCTTCAATACTTGTGTTGATTTTTGTTTGGCATGTTGGCGCGCTTACTCGAAGTCGAATTTGGTGTCGTTGAGGTATCAGAAACAATCAGGTTTGTCATTCTTTAGGGTCCAGTTAACATGATGTCGCGGCATGTCGTTGAATTCTCGCGGCCAATGGGACCGGATTTCCACTTTCAAGCTATATTAGTTCTTAGGACCAAGCTTTTGTCCGTTTCAGGTAATCCGAGGAGCAACTGCAACTGTAGTGCATACGTTCGAAAATTTTGAAATTGATGTACCACTCTTGCTCTCAACTCCTTGAACCACGCGTGGCCACACTGGACAACCGTGACGATATAATTCGCGCGATACAGTGCCTGTGCAACGAGATTTGTCAGTCAATGCATACCGTCTCGTGATGTAGGCGCATGCCAGAGTGCATCAGATGCTATGGGAATTGCGGTTTTATCCGGTGTTTTCTTTTAACGGCGCGCGTACAGACCAGAACAATTGGGCCCTACAACCTCAAAAATATCTGGAAATATCCCACTGCTCAGAACTCCATGAGTGACGAGGCGTGGGCTTTTTGCAGGCCGAAGCCTTGTCGACGAGATCCTTGAGAAACTTTTTTGCGAAAAGATACAATTTTATTAGGAAATCATCTTGTTTTATGTGATAGGTTTTCCGCAATTAAACGACAGGACTATACACGTGTGTGTGTGCAAACGTCTAAATCACTTTTACTTGCACTGGATAGTTAAGCACTGCAATAGACTGCATTATGTTTCTTAGGGAATAGGAGTGCTGATTTTCTTACGACCAACAATTCCTCGAATTCTACGTTTTTCATGCACACTTGAGTTGAAGCTCTTTACGTACTCGCCCACTCCATTTCATTTGACTGTCGAACGCTCATTTCACTCGTCTTCACTTAAGGTTTTGGGCTTGAATAGAGGTGTGTAACTTCACACCATAATATCCCCTCGCCCTAGTCTCCTTACAGTTTGTCTTGCACTGTCATTCCAAATCGGTTTCTATGGCCAGGCGGTTGCCCTCCTTACAGTGGAGTCAATTCGCACTTTTTTGACGTCTATTTGGAGTAAATGGAGTTACATAACCCTTGTTTTTAATTTCCAGCTTCAAGTCTTAGCTCAGCAAACCGTGTTGCAACTTAAAATCCATCGATTTGTGAGAAGATCTAGCGCTACGAGAGGCTGACAGGTGCATTCACTGGTCTTCTTGACTGCAAGCATTTCCACAACCACAGTACTATTCTCACCGCGTAGTTATCAAATAAATTTCTGGTTGTTAGTCTCACTTGGCCCTCTTGTAGCTCACATATCAAGCTTCTGTCTACGTCACCATTGGTTCCCAGAACAGAAACGGTTGCTGCTCGTCCGAGCAATGTGACAGACATGTTTTGCATACTAATTTTCAAGCTCATCAAAAACATTGCACTGAAGTTCTCCATCTGGAGAGAAGGTAGCACCTCAGCCTGCAGTTTATAGGATGAGATGCATCCAATTTGCGATGCGAAGGACTTTTTTGTCTGTATGAACTCGTACAAGCAAATTTAGTCTCATTGGGCAATACTTCTTTTGGTATATAAGTTGAAGACATCGTTTGCTCTCTCTAATGGGTTGCTTATTATTCTCCCCATTCTCTTAAACTGGAAAGGCCCCACATGTCTTTCTCCATGTCTTTGTAAACACACTTATCTCCAACGAAAGGTACCAATTACAATCATCATTATATGGACAAGGACACAAGTCAGAAGCAGATAGCTGTGTACTGAATACATAGTGAAGCATAAAGGGAACACCCAAGCTGCTGACCAACACACAAAGGAGAAAGACAAGAGTAGGTCATGGGGCAATTGAGCTCAAGTATTTTAAGAGAGGTGCTAGGAGAGTTGTACTCACCCATCATATCGAGCTCGGGCAATACTCAATAAACTCTTGTGATTCTGTCAGTCAAGGAATTCCTGACTTGTATCTTACAATATCTCATATGATCAGTAGTAATGAGTTGCTAGTTGCACACTTACTGCATGATTGAACTGCTCTTTGTGGTGCCACACACAACACTGAAGGTCTCGAGGTCAACTGGGGCATTCAAGAGCTAGAAGTGGGCGTTCGCTGCATCCTGATACTATGTACGTCAATGTCAGTTGATCGGTACAGCTTTGAGTTGACCAATCCCAAAACTTGACATGAGAATCTTCTAGAACAACCTGCATGTCACCTTGTGAAAATTTTTGCCTGGTTCAGTCAACTGCAGCATTGAGTGAATGACATATACTAGCCACAGTTGTTGATGAGCTCAGAAACAGAGCTTGATGAAAGTGGGACAAGTTTTGACAAAGCTCCTTAAATCAAAGTGCACTGTGACTAGGCTTTATGCAGAAGATGTCCAGCATTACTAAAATTGCTGATGTGTACTGGAACATTCGCGGCTCATTCAAAATAGGGGTTGTCGATATTGGCACTCACAGCTCCCTAGTCAAAAGGAAGAATGGCAAATGGCTACTCCTGGACTCAGTGAAGTTGGACAGCTCTGTAAAGGCGAGAGTGGATGAGCTAACCGATAATGGCAAGGACATTGAGGCTGTTCTCAACTTACATCCATTCCATACTGTACGATATTTAGTATCATCCTCACTGAATAGAATTTCTGTTGGAATGACCTGTTCCTGATACCAGAGCTGAGTTCTTACAGGTTTCTTGCAAGTGGGTTCACGAAGCATATCCAGAAGCACAGCTGTATGGCACGTCAAGGCACATTCGGAAGATTGCTGACCTTCCTTGGCAACCTGAAATACTGGATGATGAAGAAACAAGAAAGAAATTTTCTGATGATTTGGACTTGCGCATCCCTTCAGGTACAAAGCTGAACAATGCCCATGTTCATCCAATGCAGCACATGGCAGCACCCTCACATCATCCTTCTTAAGACCACAACCCATACAATTGTACTTTCAAGAATCTAAACTTTGCAGGTGTTGATTTTGTGAGCTCAGATGAGAATGTGCATTTCTCGTCTGTTGTCGCTTACCATGATATCACCAAAACCATTCATGTTGATGACACGTTTTTATTCATCCCGCTGCCAAAGGTTGCTGCCCTTTTCTTTGTTAAGGAGGGCACTGCACAGCTTCATCCCACACTTCCGCTAGCACTTCAACCTCGAAAGGGTGCAAGTGCTGAATTCCGTGCATGGATGGAGGACGTAATTCGTGACTGGGCTAGCACAAAGAACTTATGTACCGCCCATACTGGGGCACTGCT
>JAULKQ010060257.1:0-23342 GCA_032356285.1 Smithsoniella earleae | reverse complement strand
GTGTGTTAGACTGAGCTACAAGGTCATTTATTCAAGCAACATATGCTGTATCTTGGTGAACAAGCATAAGTTCTACAAAGCGCACATACCGCGCTCAGTACTTGCTTGCAAAATCGCCTGTGTTAACATTAATATTGAACTGCGAAGATCAGAGCATGGGTCCCGGTTATCGATGCGGGGTTTGCATGCATAGAGTTGATTTCGGCTGGTGCCCCCAAGTGGGCTTGAATGCGCAAAGTGTCTCAATTCATAACAGTATACACTGGTTCCGCGAGAAAACTAACTCCATTAGATCTTGTTCTCTTGAGACTTGGTCGCCGCAGATTCGGGTCTGTTCTGAGGGAGCTCGATTTGATGTACAGATAGGCTCCGTTTGTGGTACACCCCATCCTGTAGGACGCGTCAAATTAAGACAAATTAAGACAAATTTGACGTATGCCGCGGTGTTTACGCGAGATTATGGGTATCAAGCTCAAATTTTGGATGCTTTGGTATTAGTGATGCGTTGGTTTTTGAAGATCCCGATCATCTGTTGCGGTGAACATTTAAACACTTGAAACGCTCATATCTTCCCGCCGTGTTATAGGCGATGTTCTTGGAAAAATATTGTCTGAGAACAATCACTATCGTATTTTTGGTAGATTATGTTAATTAATGGAACATGCAGTCACTCTGTGTGCGCCATTTGGTCCCGAAGGGCGTGAATCGCCCAGACAAGGCAACACCAGAACAAATAAAAATTTTGCGCTTACTCTGTGCCCAGTACCTGCGGATGAAATTCAATGTATCCTTTCGAAATCTTTGTGATGAGACACAGAGTGCGGTTCAAGTGCACTTTACTCAGTGGATACGATACTTGCACAAGAGTTCTAGAATTGGGCCGGGGGGGACGAACCGCAACAGAACGGATGTCAAGAGATGGAGTGATATATTTATACAGTTCTATTTTTTTTATGCATCCCTGCACAAAACTGAGCACTCGAAACAATATTGTCACTGTCCCACTTACACCTTTCCAACACGTTATCTCGCAGCGAGAAACAACGAAATTTGCTCAGCACAAGTAAACATTTAAACAACCCCCAGTTAAGTAAAAAAATGCACATGCAAACAATCTGTGCTGCACACGGATCTCAGGGCATATCGGTAAGATTTTCCGTCCCACAAACGGGTGAATGAGAGATACTATCAGTCTTCAATACCCCAAAGCACAGCCAAACGCTCATCTTTCTCGACACTCGATGATCGCACATGAAATGGGTTGTTCTGGAAATCAGCTATCCTGTCAACGCTTCCAACAGTGCAGTCTACTCTGGTTACTCCTAACCCGACGATCCGAGAGAAATCTTACCCAAGATTCACGGGCTGTTCTGTACTGTGCTAACAAATCCAGTTATTCAATCCGAATTCATGATCACTGGAAGTTAGGCTGCCTGCAAAATTAAATTTGGATTCAAGAGGGCAAATATTACGTATTTACAATAAGAAGCGCAGCTTGGGTTTGGAGGACTGTGTTACCGACTGTATCAAGCATAGGAACACGCCCCTTGGGGACAGAGACTTTATCATGTTACACGTGCTTAAAGGAAGCTTCAAACGCAATTCTGACCTCTGTGAAGCGATCAATTCTGGATTTTGATTGAACTTGTACTAGGCAGCCACAATGACGTGAGGGTTACCGTCCTCGTGCATGTGGGATTGGTCGTATCCACAAATCGATCTTTCAAATTATGTTCGTCAATACAAAGTATAAGTTTGTCTGCATTTATGCAAAAGAAAAAAGACGGCAACTACGCAAACTAGGATGCTGTTGTTGAATCTTTGTGAACGTCCTGCACACCAATTCCTGCGGTTTTCGCAGTAGTCGGTTCCAACTCCGTACAGTGCCAAAACTGAACTATCTTCAATACGCCTCTAATAAAATGGCTCTCAGTTCGTTGAGTACCCTGATTGTTAACGTTGGTTTAGGTTGCGTTAGGTCATCTAGGTTGCGCAATAATCCCCGATCAAGCACAAGATACAATTGTGCATCAGTACCAAAACCAGCTGCTGAACGGCTATACAGTAACATCCGGTGTGAGAACCCGTGTTGCAGCAGTCTGGCCGTTCACAGAACAATTCAAGCCATGGCTTTGAAGCACACGTTCGTCACAATGCAGTTTGTTACACACTGAACGAGATTACATGTCAGAAAAATATACCTGTAATTGACCTACTCAAAGTGTACAGCAACATCGGTTGATCATTGTTGAAAAATTGAGACCCAAAAGCTGCTCTCCACACTCAAACCAAGGCGTGCAAAAGCTGCTTAGGCATCAGCAGGCGATCAGAACCCTTATTCGGACTAAAAGCAAATCGAGCTCTCATCACCAATTAAGAGTACAAAGGCTGATAAGACTGATTCAGCACTTGAGAGTGGCTTCCAGAGTAGTAACTTGACGAATATAATGCCCTGACTCCCTAGATAACAGGGCTGTAGCCAGACTACAACATCAGTGATGGTTTGTAGACACCTTTCTCGCCATGCTGAACAGGCGATATCATGCCCACGGCCTTGTGGTGACAGCTGTAACGAAAGACAGCAACTACACAACCTGAGCTAAGATGTGCAACCAAGTTCTGTTTTCCACACCAGAACCAAGCAGAGTATATCACTAAGCCTTCACGATAAGATATTCAAACACATGCTCGCTCTGCTACCAGCAATCTGTCTACATGTTGGAATTTACTGGCCTTAAATATGGTCATACGCTACAGTACGCAGGCTTACAAATGCAAAGCTCACGCTTGCAAATCTGAGGATCTCACACCACATGTTTCAGTAGCGCTTCACCAGCTGAGCAGCTCGACTGCCTCGGTGTCAACTGAAAGCATCTCCAGCTTTCCAAAACTGTTGGGTTACTTCACACCCTCTTGGAAGCAGGCACAGAAGTTGTGGGCAAGCGGTCAGGCTGGCTCTGGGGGGGAGTGCTTCGGGCGTTGGCAGCTCGCTCATGATTGTCAAAAAAGCCACCGACATCAGTCAATGCAGGGGTATAGTCTGTGACTTTCAAGGGATTCTTGAGCGTGTTTGCTCCTGCCCCGGCGTTTATTCGGAGCATCTCTACCCCTGTCAAAGCATTGTGAGCTGCAGCGATGACATTGTCCATGGTGCGCTCGCCCCATCCTGGCTGCTGTTCTGGCTTCATAGCCACTGCTTCAATGAATCTTTCTGTGGCACCGTGCCATGTTAACCTCTCTAGCTCAATAGGAGTCATTGGGGATGGAGAGTGTGTGAGTGCATAGTTAAGCTTGGCGCTGAACTCATCAGGGGTCCTGCACAAAATCTCCTCGATATAGAGGGCTTCAAGCAGTGAGTCAGTCCTTGACCTGACGCATGATATAACTTCACTGTTGCAACCAATTCTAACTGGCATACGAACTGCTTTGCCTGCAGTACTCAGACACTGAAACCAAGGACAATAAATCTGCTCATGAGATAACTAAAAGCCTGAGACTCAGCCCCAGATTTTCAAGTACAGGATTGTCCTATTTACTCTTTGATAACAGCAAACAAGGCAGTGATAGTGGTGTTGAATTGCACTGCAGCAATCAAATTCAAAGAAACAAAATCAATGCTAACCACTTCTCAATGCAAGAATGAGATTTAGTCTAGGAAAATTAGCACAATGAAAGCAGACAGTCCAAAAGGAGAGTGTTGAGAAAAGCATCTCTCACCTGTATGTGATGCAGTTGCGGAACGTCGAGAAGAAGGCATTGGAAGGGTGCTCAGCACAGATAACAAATTTGCCCATTGCCAGAGCTTCAGCAGTGGTGGTGGCAACAACATCTGAAAGCGAGGGATTCACAAACACCTTGTAGTTGTGAAGTGATGTGTCTGCATGGTCCTTTGCACCATGGAACTTCAGGGGCAAGTTGGATGTCTTGGCCCGATTCTCAACTTCCTGCAACAAAAACACAGTTCACTCAAGTATGCCTCTGAATAATGGGAAAAACTGAGAGAAGCAGCAGAATAAGAAAGTAGAATAAGAGAGCGCACTTCTTTGTCTGCCCCAGACCCGTAAATGTCCATTGACACAGGGGCATTTCCTTTAGCCTGATGCTTCTCCAGGAGGTCAAGGAGTTCAGTGTAGCCCTTAGCCCAAACAATTTTCCCAAGAAAATAAGCACCTTGAGGCCACACTTGGCTCTCGCTTGTTTTAGAATCAGATTCCGCTGGTTGCTGCATCCACGCAAGAGGCCTCTTGATGGCTGCTTCGGCCATATCTGCCGCGTGTCGAGCAGCTCGGGCCTTAGCTGCCCCGACTTCCAAAAATTTGGGGGATACCCCGTGGACAAACTGGGTGCACTGTCGTGGCAGATCTTGAACTGCGTCGCTTAGTTTGATGACTTTGTGCGTGTGAATGCGACAAACACAGGAGTTCACTGCACGGAGTAGCAAGGCCTTCAGTGCGCCACCTTCCTCGCGCCGAGCATAGTCTAGATAGTTGGTGTGCATGACACCCACGACATGTCGGAACCTGTCAGTCCATCTATTGCCATGGTGGTACCATGTCAAGTGCTCAGGCTCTTCGAGGACCGCTATGTCCGTCTGGTGCTCGGGCACCCACTGCAGCAAATCAATCTGTCAAGTATCTTTGCACAGTGCAGTGAAACACACAAAGTATCAGCTTTGAGATCGGACACTCTAGTGGATTCCGAAGACGTTGGTGAAGAATGGTTAGACTCGCGTATTCTTAACCTACCACCAAGTGCGCCTCGAGTGCAGCTGATGATCTAGAGAGCACAATCCAAGACTGATGATCAAAATCAGCTGAACGTGTACTATCAGGACCTGTTGTGTTGAAGTGGCACGGCATGTTCTGGCACGCCATCGAAGATCTTGTTTCTCATGGCGTTGAGCGTGACACATGAGTAAGAGGCAGTGCGCACGCGTGTTATATCTCCTACAGGGAGAATAGAGCCCTTTTCCGGGGCGTAGCGACCTGGGTACCAGCTGATGCTAAAGTGTTTTGTAGATTCTCCTGTCCGTTCAGTCACCCAGGACCGAACATAACGTTCTTGCTCTTCCGGCGTGTCGAAAGAAAGTTTGTGTGGATACACAATTGCTTGGTCAGACTTACTCAACCATGGGACGTATAGTGTCACTTGCCTGTCTTCCTCGGGTGACGCAAGGTAGTGAGCACGTAGCAGAGGATTGATTGCGGTCCCTGTCATCCAAGGCAAGCACGCTGTGGTAAAAATGTTCACTGATCTCCCACCATTACGAATATTTGATGGATCTTGATGGCTCTTCCCGGTTGGTTTGTACCCGAAAAGCTGCACAACCGCACAAGACTTGATTCGACAACTGAGAGAGTACGACATGCGACGACACTGACGCCGTCAAAAGCCATTAACCCTTGACACACACTAGTGACCCACCCTAAACACAAGAAGCAGAGCGCGTACATCAGATGGCCCAAAAGTAGGTGACGCAGAACACCAGAGTGCACCAAAATGATCCTCCGACTCTTGCAGTAGCGGATCCAGGTCGAACGAGTCGGACATCCCGACTCCACGATGACCAGATGAAGAAGAATCAGCACTATTGTGCGGAAGCAAAGATTTCCAGTTCTCCTGGGCGTTATCTATGGATGTCTGAGCGTGATCCACGATTGACATCCAGATACTGGAACCCGAGGTTTTTATAGATTCAACACTGAGAGATGGAAGCTCCTGCAAATGATGGATAACGGTTAACCAAAGCTCAAGTTTTAAAGAGGCACGAGAATACTAAAACTTTATCTGTATGTGATCCGTATCATTGATGTCATGTGCAAAAAATGACGGAAGTCGTCTAAGCAACATGGTTACTTCTGGTCCCAATTGCCTTGCAAATTCTGTCAAGTCATCATCTGTAAAACCTTTTGCAAGCTGGTATACGCATACCTGCCTCTGTGTCTGTCCTCCAACGGACGACCGGAGCAGTTGATGCACAGGGAGGAACATCGAGACAAACTTTACCGCGCCTTCAAGAGGGCTGCGAAATACAAAAAACCGCTATACTAGTAACAATGATTCAGATGTGGAGGTGACAGATGTAAGGTGGTACAGCTGAGGTCAGTTCAGAAAAAGTTCCTTTCCTGCGAATCACTTGGTATCCCAGCTAATACTTAATTTCTACTGTTAAACTGCTCAGTATGTTGACCGCAGACTCATCGGTGTGAGAAGTTATGTACTGCTTTCGCGAGACATTGACGTTCGATAATGGAAGTACAGAACCTTCCCGAATATTGTCGGAAGCGTGTAACAAGTGCACGCCAGCGTGCGAACAAAATTACAAGCATATCTCCGAGATCTTCCTTGAACCACAATAACCTAGTTGTTGGCGACTTGAACGTTTTTGTTTAGCATTTCATCTTGATTTCGTAACACAGTTACACAGTAAGCTGAAGATGTGACAGGGCCGATCTTGTTCGCCCCTGTTTGACGATGGATTTCCAACCGACAGTGAATCAAGGTTTGCGCTGACATCTTGTTCACAGGGATTGGAATGCAGGACACTTCCATCTACACCGCTGCAGATAGGTACAATTATCAATCTCGATTTTACGTCAGGCAGATCGGTAAACAGACATTCTCCTTAACTGGCCGGAAACCGCGTTGGTACAATTTCCACTGATTCTTGCAGTACGTGAGAATGGAACGTAAGCTTTCGTGATTAATTTAGTGTTAAGAAAATGTTGCCTCGTATGCATAAACTTCCCTGAAAGTCAAGTAGCGTTCTCAGGTTATCGATCTGAATTTCTGAATGGAGTATCCCTGGGAAGATACCTGGTACAATTCATTAAGGCACTGAAACCAAATGGTTTTCGAAGGTACCGAGTCCAGATCTACATGGTGGAGAAAATAGTAAACAACTTGGTGAGTAATAATGATAATCCATCTTGAGACTGTTACTTCACGAACCTTCACCGTCGCTCGCATAACCATGCCAAAGCTATTTTCCTCGGATATGCACTCAGATTTGGTTCAACTCGAAAATCACTCTTTTACAATAAGTTCTCGATTTTGTTCACGGGATACAATGCCTTCCCACAGCACGTGGATTTTTTTTTTTTCAATTGGCTGGGAGTGAGTATTCTTTCCAGGTTTTCTGATTTTAGTACACTATTCACCAGTTATTTTAAGTTCGAAAATATTGTTGTTGTGTTCTACTCTTGCCAGACAAGTGCGGTAAGCTCAACAGCATGTTCAAGGCGAGGAGTTCCCCGCAGGGTATGATACTTGGAAACATTTGCTTAGTTTACCTGACTTCATCAAATTCTTGGCCTGTAATTACAGTAGAATAACGGTGGGAGGGAACTCCTGACTGTGGCATCGTGTTCTCTTTCGCCATATCACAGGACATATTATTTGTAGAGGAATTGAGACAAGCAACTCGGGTGAACAGCAAATCTATTCGAGGTACGCGACAGTCATAGGTAGCTTTTGCAGTATCAATCGGCCTGGAATAAGATACAGTGCAATCATCTCAGTTACAAGCGAGAATTCACTAATGTTACATACTTGTTTATAACCCATCTTGATAACCTATCTTGAACAGCGAATTTTCAGAAATACAGCAAGAATTGAGAGTGCTCGACCGAGAGGAGACAAAGCTTGTCGCGGACCTCAAGAAAGCGGCCAAAGAACCTAACAAGTTTTCTGCAAATGTCCTTGCAAAACAGCTCATCAAACTCCGTCAGCAAAGGCTGCGTATGCAGCAAAGCGTAGCTCAGCTGACTGGAGTTGGAGCAAACATGCAAGCTCGCAAGGTATGGTAACGGGCCTTCTATTTGTCGAATGCGGAATCTTAGATACCCGGAATGTGAACCGTAACCATTTCAAGTCGACAATGATTGCCTCATGGCAACAAAAATCGCTTAGCATTGGAAAATGTATCATGTGAGGCGCGATGTCGTTAACGCCATAACGCTGGGAAACACGTATCGGCGTTAATCGCTGCCCTCCTGATTCACGCATCATTTAACTACGTTACGGAAACAGAGAGTGCCACTGTTTTGGTTCGCAATTCAAGCTGATAATCTTTCGACATGGGAAAGAAAGTTGTTTTCATTTTTCGGAGAGGAGTCGAAACATGCTATTGATAAGCCTGCCTACAATAATCGCGCGACTGTTGTACTTGGGTATTGGGTATTGTACTCAGGTGATCGCTCTGTGGCGGTTGATTACGTCGAGCTGAGGTAACAGAGGCTAGCCAAGCTGCATGACACCATGACACCAGGCTCTTCTTCATCAAGAAATGCGCAGTCTGAAGCCTTACTGATATTTAATGGTAAAACCTCGTGTAGTCATATTGCCTGACACTATTGTCAATCGTGAGGCTGTCGTAGTGGGGAAAACAGTCGGCCTCCCCAGCGTTATCAGCGTGTCATGTCCTGTTGTGGCTCATTGATAAGTTCCAGGGATTCGGTGTATCCGCTATTTCGTGTACGCGCAGATAGCCTTGAGACTTGAAGAGGCAGTAGACGACAGGAATTGTTCCATTTCAAGGTACGCAAGAGATCATCGACGAGAAACCCAAATTCAAGCTTGCTGAAAAAACATTAAAGAGTTAGGTTTAGTTGCTAAGCGAATCAAGCAGAACTATAGAAGATTCAACTTCTAGTAAGGTCACTCGTCACGCAGGTTTTGTCACTGTTGCCTCGGCGGACAAAAGTCACAAGTTGAAAGCAGTACAATTGACAGACTAAAAACCGCTGCTTGTTCCAAGATTGCAACATACAGATCGAAGCTTGTGCAACGCTCAAACCAAATCTCGCCACGGATGTTCGAGCCCTCTGCCACTGGTGAGGTAGTGGAGCAGTATCCAGATGGAGAAAGCACTCCTCCTTTCCTATGTTTGAAGCATTCACGAATGGAATTTAAAGGTAATGACCGAAATTGTGGAGAGTATCCATTCGAATGAAGCTGTCCTTCTTTTCAACTCAATACTTCATGTGCGATCTGTGAGGGCCGAGAGAGTGCAGACACAAGACAAGTAACAATACGTCAAACATCCAAAGGAAAACCAAAGGAAAGGAAATTTGTTGCATCGAGTTGAACGTTGGCTTGCAAACACACAATTGCACGTTCATCCACTGCTTACAGCCAATAAATGAATGATTGAGCCATTCACACAATTCAGATTCGATGCTGACTCAAAGATAGCTTACTGAACATACCACGCCTCGATCTGAACATCGCCATAGGCATACACCCGGAAGCAGGTATATGCTGCACGTCTTGCGCAAAATGTTGGCAAAACAGAGAACTGCTTAACAACCAACTTACTTGAAGTTAGCACCAAGTTTTAATTGCATGTTACTTTTTGAAAATACTCGCATGTCATTGGCAACGTGTTTCCAGAAGTTTGCCCGTGCAGGTGTTGTCTTGGATAAGCGCTAGCGTACTAGTCACCATCGCGTCAAATGTACTAGTATCTTAGCTCATGCGTACCTCTGAGCATTAATAAGGACCCCTAAGCAACAGTTGAGCCTTAGAACCGTAACAGTGTGCTGCATCGATGGTGCTTTACCCGCATCTGTGATGTTCTTGACGCGGAAAGAACTGCGGTAATTGGTAAGTGAGCAGAACGTAGCTTGTAGTAACATTACACTGAATTATAGTTAATACAAGCTACTCCCCTGGTTGCGAACGAAACTCTACTGGAGCAAACCTTGTTGGATTGCTGGAGCTGTCCAGAATGTTCTGGAACGTGCAGGTGGCGCATGCGAGCCATCAGGCAATCGCAGCAAGTGCGGCTGCCATGGGTAAGGTGAACGCCGCGTGCGACCCCGGGAAGGTTCGCGCCTCCGCACACGAGCTGGCCAAGCAATCCGCGAAGCTCGATATGGCGGTCGAGGTAATGGACGATGGAATCGAGGCCATGTTCGAAACAGACGAGGGCGAGGCAGACGAGTTGGTGGACCAGGTGCGTACTTACGAGGGCCACCGCGCGGCGGAGGGGTGTCCGCTGGGTCGCGTTTTAGTCCCTTTTTGGGCGTAACCATGAGACCCAAATGCTATCACTGGGCTGCTTCGAACGGACTAATGTAATCCTTCTCACCCCGCAGTACAATTTCAATGCGCGCTGCGAATGTATAACTCGTCAACGGGGCACTAGGTGAGCTTCTGCACGGTGACGAACTACTCGGATACCGGCCCATTTTGCTTCGCTGTAACCCGGCGAGATTTCAATGGAGCGAACATTCGGTTTTGGAGAGTGTGTGGTTTTATGTACCGTGTTTGCTAGTCTCTACTGTAGACAACATGGCCTTGCAAGGGCTTGAAAAAGACGCGCTTCGGCATGAGGAAATACTATCTCGAGACATTGAAGTATCAGATAGATACCAGTGAGGGGGTTTTGGCTCGGACATGCCTGCTAACGTAGGCCGTAAAGATGATGTCTGTTATTCCTGGAAGATTTTTTCAACGCCGTATTCAAATGCACAGCTGCTCGCGAAGAATTGCTGTATCGTACTCAAACAATTATCGGATACTGTTGGAAGAGCGCCAAACCCTTTCGGATTTAATTGTCTGGCATCTTACTTTGTGGGTTATATAGTGTACTCTTGAGTGACCTCGCTCACACTATCTACAGATACGCCGATTGTTACCGTGTGAACTGTGAACGCGGCGGGCGTCTTGTACTTAGACAGAAAAATTATACTTGTATCTTTGACTCTGAAAGATTCCTGCTCGAATAAAGCTGTATCCTTCCACTGCTCCCCATGGTTCACTCTTGAAGGGTGGTAACAACAGGCACGGAACCCGCGGCCGCCTGTAATTTAATATGGAAATGTAAGATCATAAGAGCTTCCTATTGATGTGTACGACTGAAGTGGTGAGATCTGTTACGGACTAGCCGTCGGATTTGTCTGATATATGCCACATCCGATGTTTGAGTGCGGTAGTTGCACCATCAAACCGAACGTTCTGTGGCAACTTGTAATACGCCATACTTAACGGAAAGTTGGGGCATTTGTTTTTTGGCACGGTGAACAAAACTCGCCGAGATGCAGCGGCAGATTGTTTGACTGACTCGCGGTAACTTGTTGCAGCGGAAAGCATAGAATCGTCCCAGCGACAACAAAATTAGCGTATGTGATATAAGATCAGTGGTCTACAAAGTCTGCTGTGTTACAGGAACGCTTGATTGAGTATTACCGCGGCGGGTTGGCTACATATGCACTACTCAAGAGCCGTGTGAACAACGAATGATGATCATCCCTTCAGATTTGACGTTTCTTGCTGTATGTCAAGACGAGCTTGGTCACTTGCTTACTCCACGATAGGCCACGTGCACGACCACCACGATAGGCCGTCACCAAGAAGTCACAATCGCCGAATATAATCCTTTTCACTCCAATGGTTTGGCTCAACATGGGAGGGGGGGGTTTAACCCCGATTTTCGACAACTCAAAGCAATCTCCCACATTTAATCATATACCAATAGCACACCGTCTGGAACTCAAGTATATGAAACATCAAATACTTATCTATCGCTCTCTGCGGCCAGCATCTGTGCTACCACATTCACCGATGGCACACACGCGGTTGAAGTCGCTGTGATTTCGGATACTCGCAACCACCCCGGGGATCCTAACCTCTCTCATACAATCAGTGAAAACGCTCTGATTACCAGTATTTGCATAAGCGCTGTAAAACGCTTTCAGATCTTAGTTTGATCGTTAAATCCGCCTTATTCAAAATGAGGGCTCATAACAAGCTTGTCGCAGACGGGTGTTTTCAAAAGATCAAACCCAGCTGTTAATAGCAGGGGAGGGCAGGAAGTACAGAAACTTCAACGGATAGTATTTTTTCGTCTCGGTCTTTGATTGTAAAATTTCAGGTATCAAAAAGCTGTAAATCTGTGATATTTAGGAAAATAGTCAGTGAGTGATGGGTACCGCTTTGCACAGCGCAGCTCAAGCTGTGCGAGGTGCCATGACTGGGAAAGGTTGTAGGATTCCTGAACAAGATCTAACAAGAGAGCGGATCCGTCAGCTTCCTGGCCATGTTGGAGCACATTTGCCTTGTATGCTGACAGTAGACATAGGGCCCCAAGTGCACCACACGCACGCTCGTACACTTGCGCAGTCGGAGAAAGGGATGCATCAAGTGCATTATCACTTGTTTTTTCGTCGAAATTCCTACGGAAGTTCTGCATGCGGGATGACGGGCTCGATTCCAAGTAAGAATGGGAATTAAATGGAAGCCGTGAAAGTATTCCATTTGAGAGCACACTGATGCTTATGGAAGGTGTACTCGCGGTCAGGTTGTGTGTTCAGTTGAGTCTGGTAAGTATTGTTTTGTTCAACATATTTACGACATCTTGGCTGAGAATAGTATCATTCCCCAGAGACGGCACTAAGCGTGCGTGTAATGGATTCAATGTATCAATTATTAACCAATCATTCAACTTGACTCGGTAATATTTTTTTCGCTGAAGTGTTTGAACTGTCGAAATCTTCGGGTGCGCTGTTTGTTCACAGTCAACACACTTTGGCGCGATATTATGGTGTACCTTGTCATGTAGTACAATACATCCGTTTCAAAACAAATAAATATTACATTGCAATTTCAAAAATGTCAAATTAGAGAGGTTGCGGTCAGCTCTTCTAGATGTGAGACAGGTTGCAACTTTACCGGGGATTAACCCCGATTTTGGCATGATACAGGTTGAGGCGAACCATTGAAACAATATTCGATACTCCACAACATATCTGTGTTACTGTAATAACCCTCCGCCCACCACTCGTGAGTACTGGGCGCACCTAGCACGCTTGCGAATCTTCATGAACTCGACTCTTCATGAACACTATTGATCCCATGTACTTTCATACTAGCGTCCCCTCCAATGCAAACGAATACAGCTTCTTTACTTGTTCTACATTCGCAAGCTTCAGCCGTGCTTCAAGTATGCCCTGCCGGCATCGGCCTCACCTGAGCTCAGCTGAGGCAGGCTATTCTAGTGTATTATCACGATTTCATGTGACGCTCTAAAAAATAAACTTTTTGGTTATTACGAGCAAAATATGCCTGAAATCCATCAATGCAGTTGGAGAAATTCCACCCGTCGGACACCAGGGGCTGTTCGGCTGATGGGCCAGGGTGAGTTACATCCCTGCTTGTAATTGGAGACGCCAACCTCGAAGTGAGAGGCTCCCCCCATAACAGTACCACCGGCTCTCAGTAAAGCTCCAAGCCCATCAAGTTTCATTGTCTGAACAGCATCGAAATCTGTTGTGAGTGGTGGCGCTCTTGCGCACTCCTCACACCTCCTCTCACTTTGTCTCGCGAGATCATTGGTTCGCGTTGTGTCCAGGTGCTTGACGAGATTGGCATCGACGCCTTGAGTGGCGCTGTGGCTGCGCCACAGCACAGAGTGGCCGTACAGACTCCAGATGCAACCCGGAAGCATCTGGAAGACGCGATGACGCGGCTTCGCGCGTAACCACATGTAACCATGCTAGACTAGAGGCTCAACTGTATCCGAGCTAGGTTTAATCTTGTGTTAAATTGTTGTGAAAGTGGGTGGGTGCTGCGACGGAATCGTCACGTAACACTGCAAACAAGAATTCAGGTGAACGCAGACCGAATAACCTGTTGTTCGACATGGGTATTACAATCCGGATTTCTTTTGTTAGTGTTACTGCTCAGTTGATAGTGCCGCGGTATAGATGTGCTTCACTGTGACGGGAGTCATGGTGCAACAGCGTTTGTTGTAACGAAGCCGGTGTGTTGTTCAAGTGGGGATGATTTGCATCTGTAAGTTTGAAGAGCCTTCAACAGGATGAAGAGAAAGATGAGCGGCGGTTTCTTCCACTTCGATCTCTGCGACTCTACTTCGAAATAATGGTACAGGTTTGTCTGTATTTGAAGTGAGTTGCTAGAAATGTCAATGCCCACACACCTGGTTTGCAATCAAGCGTAACTACAGGAGAGAGAGTGTGTCATGCGAGTGGCGACAACTTGTCAACATCCAACTACCTACATCCACTACACTTCGGTACAACCCTGTATCACCTTCCACATTCCTTTGTTATTCACATGGCCCAATTGGCTCCATCTCTGGCAGGAGGTGCATCTGTTACCTGAGCCTTGTCTTGGAAACACCTTGAACAATAGATTGATTGCCTGTTGAAAGTAAAACAGTATATTGTAGTCTATGGTGATGCTCAACTTGCCAGAAACTGACAAGCTGCGTGAGCAAGAATGCTAAATGAGTGGAATGTTAACAAATGTTAATCTCAAGCCATTCCAACACAGCAGCCCAGGGCAGCGTGTGTGGAGAGCATACAACTGTATCCAACAAGTATTGATTTCAACTTGAACCCCCAGATACCAAAAACCTTTAGGGGTATCCAGGCCTAGGACTTACTGTCTAGCTGGCATATCTCGACATAGCCTGTACAGTAACCTATGAACACGAAATAATTAAATTCATCTGCGTCTGGTGTGCGGATATTTGCAGTTAATTTAAGGCGTTCGTAGTTCGTTGGCAGATAACACAGGAGCAAAAATCTCAAGGCGGTGCATCCTCATGGCCTATTTGACGAGAGCGCACAGGAATGGCTGGAACTTGTTTAACTTTTTCCAGCAGGTTAGTGGCATTCATGCAGCAAAGTTTCTGCATGAGTGGTGCTTAGCGGTTCATCAGTGACGAGTGTACAGTACGTTGGGGGTGACAACGTTTTCGCACACTCGGACAAGCAAGAGCAGGTATTTAAGCGCTTCAGCGCAAGGAGACGTTTCTCTCCTAGCTTTGTACCATTGTATTTTGTAGCGCGCCTGCTGCGTTACTCGTTACGAGATAATGATTGCTTCTGTAAGTACCCGTACTGCAAGTTTACCTAGAACATAGATTCAGAAAAGGATAGCTGATGCGTGTAATTTTATGCTTCTCTTCAAAGGTTTCTCGCCCGTCACGGGGACCGCGCTGTGACAGATTGACCTTTCTCCGCGCGGAGAAAAGTGTTGCCGTCAGAAACTCATTGAGCTCTCTCTCAACTAAGAAACAGAAGCAGATCAACGTTTTTGTTGACTATCTCCTATCTGAGAATGAAAAGTACAACCTGACCGCAGTAAGGTCCCGGGATGAGGCAATTATCAGACATGCGCACGACTCATTAGCACTTTTAGACGTACTCGATGAATATCTCACACCTGAGCAACAGACAGGCGCCAAGGTTATCGATGTTGGATCTGGTCCTGGACTGCCGGGTTTGATAATAGCTATTGCAAGACCTGAATGGACGGTAAGCCCTTTCCTACAGGCCCGGCGACTTTCCCGATGAAGACGGGCAGCAGCAGAAATATTGTTCATTTTATTTGAAACCCTGTGGATTTCCTGGATACAGCTTTCCCGCAAGGTTGGGGTTTGGCGCCTGGGTTTGGCCCCTATTCACAATCTATGTCGCTGAGATTGTAACCTTATTGCGCATACGTTAGCACCGCAGTGTACGCAGATCCCGTTGGAGAAAATTTTCAAGCAAATCGTGCTTCCTACTCAGTGAGGGCGCCCCTGTAACGTACAAGCGCGTCTATTTACTTAATCCCTTCAACACGGCATATCCAAGTCTCATGCAGAAAAATCACACATCATTCCTCAAGTCGTCATATTGAGAAATGTGCATTATGTTTTCTCAGATCAAGTTGTTACTCGCACGGTTGCACCAATCTCAACCTTCGGCTAGCAGTTTTTTCAATAGACGATATGTAGGAATATTTGGAGCACTTGACCTGCATTGAGAGTCGTTTCATCAAGATAGGTACGTTACACAGTGATCGTGCCCTGCCTGTGACAACATGGTTAAGAAAAGCTATGACCCACAGGTAACTTGTTTAGACTCCATCAAGAAGCGCATCAAGTTCGTTGATTCAGCTGCATCACTTGTGGGGATTTCAAACGCCATCCCTCTTTGTGGCCGAGCTGAAGAAATTGGCGTCCAAAATGAGCACCGAGGGAAATACGATGTTGTAGTAGCAAGAGCAGTTGCAGAGCTTCCAACCCAGGCTGAGTTATGTTTACCATTGAGCAGCCTTGAAGGCTTTTGGGTAGCTGCTAAGGGGCCTGGAGCAGAGGTATGTGACCATAGCCAGTATGTGGTTTTGGGGGGGAATTCCAAACAGCAAATCGATTACTTTTGAATTTTAACTTTATGCACTTTCTTGAAGAAGATTGTAAAGCAGTGTTTCTTTTACTTAACCTGTTGTATGACTGATTCAAATAACTTATTGTATTCAGGTTGAAGTTGAGAGAAGTGCTGAAGCTATCAAGGTACTTGGAGGTGAAGTGAGAGACATAGTTCTAGTCAACTCTTATTCTGCTGAGGGGCAGCGTACAGCTGTTGTGATTCAAAAAACTGGTGACACTCCGTCCAAGTATCCTCGACGGCCAGGGATGCCGAAGAAGAAACCATTGTGTCTATAACCACACAACATCAACGATGGTTTTACAATTTCATATCCTCATTTGCTTTCTAGCGGGATAGTAGTCTGAGTGACGTGTAAAACTTGACTCTGGCCAATGGCCTTCTAGGTGGCCGAAACCCATTACTGTATCGAGCCAGACTTCATCATCGTTTCGTACATTGCTTTACACTCGGTGTATTGCGTGTGCTCATCCCTTTTGCGATTGTATGTTTTCTCCAGCATTCCCAGATTCTTCATGTACTCGATTTCGTCTTCGTTCCAAACGAAACTATCTTTCATTGTACTGATTGTTCTTCTTGGATCTCTGACAGCATAGTCTGCAACGGAACTACATTGCTATGCCAATTTCATCTTGGTGCCTAGGCTCTAAGATAGCGCATCCCTATGCCCTGTGTTGAAATAGTAAGGGATAGAAACCTGGCATTACATTGCTCCAAAGCTGTCGCGAAAATAACATTGCCATCGATTGCTCCGGGTCAGCCTGTACAGGGCGCAGGTGCCCTGGGATACCGTAACTCGATTTAAGACTTCTTCTTGGTTTGGGTGGCGTTGGAGCACGCAACTTAAGATTGCCAAGTCTTTCTTGGTGTGCGAAATAAGCTCTTTGGATGCTGCATTGATTATCATTTCGCATTCCAGCAGGGTAGAGTTAATATCTGAGAAGTTTATACCTAGCAATCTCGGAAATTTTAAGTGAATTCGCACTCTTTCTCCTTCCGGATGGTTTGCTCCACCTCCGCAACTTTAGAGTTGTCCATGTAATCGGCACGGTCCACTGCTGCCATTATTTCAAGTTCTGCAAGATACCCAACCTCTTCCAAATTCCCTGCTGACGGAAGTTCGTATGTACAAAAAAACCGCTCGCTGGACGTGCACGACGTACTATAGTGCACTGCACATATTACAGCTCGAGAATTAACCTGGATGACAAACGTCTATGCGTAACAACGGCTATCCACACAGCGCTCACGCAGCAATATCGGTGTATGAGTGTGCAAGCCTGTGACATTCTTTCTTTCTTACTGGATTGGCTTGTCTTCCAAGCTTGCATTCCCACAACGAGATGAGGGACCATTCTGATTGTCCCGTAATTTCGGGTACAGAGTTCATCAGAATCGCGCGAATGGCTCCAATTTTCATAACCGGGTATAAGTGCGCGTATAACCCAATGTGGGAGAGACTAGATGTTTAATGTCAGCTTACTGTACACGACTCAAATAAGATGTTGGAGTCTTGAACCATCTACATGGAAATGGTGTTCTTGCCCAACAAATGCATGCACTCACCAGTGTTCATGCTAACAGTTATCTCAGATAAAAAAACTCACTACAGCTGTGGCTGATGCCGTCAGCCTCTTACCCTCACAATCCATTTTTCATTGTGCATCAAGAGAGATGTGACTACATGCATACATGTGTATCAGTGTTTGTAAAGAAATGAACTGTGCAATGATTTCAAAATGGTTACGGACACCTATTGTGAGACTGAGTGTTGAGTTCTCACAAGACGGGCATCTCGAATGCACTTAGTGCTTCTCCTTCATACAAAAACTTGAGGCAGCGTTCAGCTAACCAGTGTAACGCCCAATCAGTGCAACTGCTGAGGGATCATGCTTGAATTTGAATTTGATAAATAACCACTTTATGGAGACAACAAGCCACGAGGAGAAGAGATATTGGTCAGATAATATGATGAATGGGAATGTGGTTTGTATTGGATACGCAACTATAAGTGTTTCTCAAGCCGTTTACCGACAAATCCCGCAATTGTTTTCTGCTAAGCTACGAAATACATGCTTCACAGGCAAGAATTTCACCGCTATGGGATTCACAGGCGCTGAAGCGCGGTGTGTGTCAGTTATCACGTGGCCACCGATACTCCCCATCGCGGTCCATTCATATGCGAAGTACTATAACAGGTAGATAACGTTGAAAACAATACTTGAGATCATAAATCGAGCCTTTTTTCTAACACCTCTCGAGTGCTGTGATTTGTTGGACCTTTACGTACGATGGTTGTGCAAGACTTGAGCCCCTCATGTGGACGCCCTATGACTACGTGTTGTTGAAGCATGCTTAGTTTACTTAAATAAAACAGCTGTTGGGTTTCACGTACAAGTATTGCACGAAATACTGCAATCTAGCCTGAAACGAGGACTGGTGCTTATGGAACTAAGCATTTGTGCTTGACGGTATGAAAATACCTGAACAGGATATGCTAGTTATTAGGGATAAGCAAGAAATGAGGGAGTGGTCCCGACGAGAGCGAGCCGATGGCAAACGAATCGCGCTCGTTCCAACTATGGGGTCGCTACATAAAGGGCATCTCTCCCTTATTGCGCTGAGTAAAACCAATCATGACATAACTGTTGTTAGTATATACATTAATCCAACGCAATTTGCGGCTCATGAAGACTATGACGTTTATCCGCGATGTGCCGCGGAAGACTTAGAGTGCGTCCATCCACTGAGTTTCTTAAGCCTACAGGGGTAAAAGGGCGCAAGAAAGGCGTAGTGTTGTATTTGCTTGCCAAGGTCATATTTTTACATAGCAGATGTGTATGACTCTCCAGTCTCGCCAACGGATTTGCAGGAGCTTGCAAAGAGCTGGTGCCAACGTAGCTTTTATCCCGGAAACGTTGTATGGCACAACGGGGAGTATGGTCATAGGCACTGACGAGTTTTCTGTCGCGAGATACGATACATTTGTTGTGCCAGACCGTTTGCAGCAGGGTTTATGTGGAGTTTCGCGGCCGCACTTTTTCAGAGGAGTGGCGACAGTTGTCGCCAAGCTGTTCAACCTTGTGGAACCGGATGCCGCCGTGTTTGGTAAGAAGGACTACCAGCAACTGTGCATCATAAAAAATATGGTTAGAGATCTGGACTTCGCAGTGGAGATTATAGCTGGAAACATTGTGAGGGAACCCGATGGGTTGGCTCTAAGCAGTAGAAATGGTAGGCTAAATCCTCAGTCGAGAAGTCAGGCGAATTGCATCTTTGAAGGTCTCAAACATGCAAATATTGCATGGAAAAGTGGGCAAAGAGCAGTGAATGAGATAAAACACATTGTAGCAAACTTTATAACACCCCATGCTTCTTCCATAGACTACATTGAAGTCGTTGAAGCAGGTACGCTTGTAAAATTGAGAGACGCAGTGGAAGGCCGAGCAATTGTTTTGGTGGCTGCGTATTTCTCATCAAATGACGAATTACCGGTTCGCCTCATTGATAACATGGAGCTTGGTTCTGAGCATTAGTTCAGGAGTGTCATGGTACCAAATCAGTGTAATATCTTTCGCAATCAAGTAAACTTATGATTGACCAGTTGCACATACCAAAGTGGCAGATATATGACAAGAGTGTCTGAAAAGCAACATTGTACGAGCAGAACGATCAACTATCCACAGTCGCTTGCGCGTTCGGGGATTCCTCACATGTACCAGTACAAATACAAAACAGAACCAATGCTTGCTCATCAAGAAAGCATGATTTGCTGTTGTAACCGAAGTGCATGTGGTGATTCCAGGATTATCCCGACCACCAACCCCCACCAAAATCACATCAAGACGACAACGGCCCTTGAAAATCGCATTAGAAAATGTTGAACGTATCTGAGTTTCACACTTTGAATGACCGGTTACAAGTTGCTGTGTACATCCAATAAAGAAATAAAAGTTTTCGCATAGCAACCTGTCAGCGCAGCCAAGCATCACCAGTGACAAGACTATGCAAGAAATACAGCGCTATACGAACTCATAGCCAGCTGGCTGGTTGGATCCCCACTCCTTGCTGGGACGCCAGCCAGGCTGAGACCGCCGTAGCAGCTCCCCTTGTGTCAAAGCACGGAATAGTGCAGCATGCGACCCACCGGGATCAACAGGGGCGAGAGTGGGAAACTCGTCACTCAGGCGTTTAAGCGTCCTACGACACGTAGTTTCGGAGGGGTCATCTAGATCACCGAGAGGAACTTCATGTACTTGGGGATCTTCACCATTCAGGAACATTGGCTCACTGGTGCCGCCCAGCATAAGAACACCTTGAACTGTAGTAATCCCAGACATCGATGTTCCTGAGCCAGCGTGCATTGCAGACGCGTCTGCAACTCGTGCAGGTTCCAAACCCGATTGATTCGTGGCATGCCCTGACAAGTCTTGCGATGAGCTGCCCAAATCGACTGCACTTTCGTATCCCCTCCTTGTGTCGCCAGCAGGCAGGGCAGCAATATCAGGGTCATGTGAGTCACCTTTTGTACTGAAGCTTTGCACAGTACTTATTGCAGCATCTGAGCGAAGGTGCTCTCCTCTTTCAACCAGAGATGCATGAGCGGCAGGGTACATGTCAACTACCTCAGACAACGAAGTACGGCTAGTTAGGGCTGATGGGCCAGTTCCAGCCTCCACAATATTATGGGGCGTGCACAAGTTAATCATCGGTATAGTGCACATTTCTTGGTCACCAATGGTGGAGCAGGAGTTACAGAGCCCCGTGCGCTTCACGCCACTGCCAACCTTGGTTTCGATGGGATGACTCTGCTCTCTGTGATGGCCCCCCTTCGACTCCTGTGATTCAAGACTGGGTGTGACTATGCTTGTCGCCATCTTGTGATGCAATCCCATACCGGAGGCACAGTCGATGGTACCTGGAGCAACATCTTGTGGCGGCCAACTTCTGCTTGCCCTGGCCTGCCCTGGAGTGACGGATTGCACAGTCAGCCTCTCCTCAGGCACTGTGATTTGCTGTGCAGATGATCTAACAGCGCCACTGCTCTGGGTGCTCAGAGATATGTAATCCTGGAAACAGGTAAGGTGGAATCACAACCATACCAGCGGATGCAAAAGCAAAGCAGTCAACACACGTTGCATCAGTCTTGGATACCATGGGTGTCCTTGCCCATCAATTTACATCCAGAGCCTACCTCTATGACATTTCTTGCTATCACATGTGACAGCTCTAAATAAAAGTGCATCAGTCTGCTTGTGATGCCAAACTAAAAGCGCCCTGTCACATCTCCTCTCTTTCAACACTGATTGAAGGGCAGGTGACAGGGGGAACCACAAAGATAATATCGGGGGCTCACCTGGTCAGAGTTCCCTCTGAAACGTCTCCTGTCATTGAAGTCCCGAAAAGAGCCACTGAAGCGTATGGCACGGGCCTCCTGTGACTTTTTAACTGTGACAGTGGCACAGTCATAGTCATGGCGGTTTATTTGCATTATCCTGCAGAATACGTTACAAAATAACCGCATAAATTTGGCACAGCTTGGGCTATGTCCAGCCAGCCAAATTTAAACAACATTTGGTGGACAAATCTAACGACAAAAACGAGTATTCTGTCAGCCAGGCTGATTCAGCCTGGATAGTGATGACGTGAGCGAGTTGTTCACAATTCTATGCAACACTAACTTGGCCAACACATGTGCAAAAATGCCTCGATATGTATTATGTGCTGTAAACGTTTACAAAATTAAGTGCATGTGTCGCTTATGCCTGCAGCGTGGAATTTTCAGCAGCAATTATAAACAGGGCTGTGTCTCCGGAACCACTGGGATCTCTCCTCGATGCTCTAGGTTGATGATCTCATCAAGTCTTTTCAACCTCTTTCAAGTGTAGTTAGTTATGGGGTCTGCGTTGCCCAAAAAAAAAAAGAATTTTCTGCTTGAAAAATCCAGCTGGCCGCAGGAATGAATTTGTCAACATACTTGTCACTTGTCATGTCAACGCCCTGACTCTCCAATGTAATTTTAATAACTCACAATGAAATGCAATTGCACATTAGACTGTTTTACAACCCGTTTTGCGTGCATTGTCGAACGATTCGCCAAGTAGAATATCAGACTGGTGGAACAAAACCCCTAACACCACATTTTCCTCGGACAAAGTTGCGTAGGAGAAAGAACAGATTGCTTTGCTTGAGAAGTCATTTGATGCACAGGCACACAGACATGAAGGAATTAATTTGGAATGCTCACCTGCAGGCTCCAGAAGTCACTGCTGTGAAGTCTGGAACGTATGTTGATTCAATCAGGGCATTGTTGCCCATGTACGACCACGGGGCCATGTCACTACGAAAAGCCTCTGAGCCTGCCCATACTGTGACACGGCCCTGCAGGACCAGTGAAAACGTATCACTGCTGCACCCGCGGCGATATAGCACAGTGTGTGATCCAACTTTGTTCCCACCAGGCTCCTGCGCACCACAATCCTGTTCATGCCACAAGATGCAGCAGCATGTGTTGCCAATAGGCTCGCAGCTACTTGCATGTTGCATATACACTTCAGCAATAAATAAAGTAAACAGCTTGACCCTGCCACATGTATACAACTGACATGACTCTCTGCGAATCATGACTGGCATGTCAGCAGAGCAGGGAATACAAGAGGGGCAGGAGTACTTGATTTATGTGGGATACACACCTCAATAATCTGGCTGAGCAAATCAACGCTGTCATCACTAGTTCCTTCGTCAGACTGAAGCTCATCGTCAACATCAAGAACTTCGCTCTGCTGAATCAGCTGGCGCATCTGACTTTGGGCATTTTCAAAAAGAGCAAATTCTTTTACGCGCGCACTCAGAAAAGCTGTGATGGCATGAACTTCCTGCCAAGCGAGCTTGCTGTGCTCTCTTGCGCATGCCTTGTGGCTAAACAATGACAAAAAGCTTGCCATATGCATGTCTGGACGAGCCTTCCCCTGAAAGCACATTGCCCTGATGCACAACAATAAGCTACTCTTAGAAAAACTTTTCAGCTATTGCCACCAGACACAGTTTTGTTGTAGTGGTCCCCAGCTTGCACTATGACCCGCTGATATATGAGCGAGAGAGCAGTTGGACTTGTGTGAACTGGAGGCTGAATCAATAGAAACAAGTATCCCTCAGTAC
>JAULKQ010060147.1:0-23354 GCA_032356285.1 Smithsoniella earleae | reverse complement strand
TCTGCGACTTGTTACTAACCCAATACAAGTGTGGCTGCAAGTGTCCCATTGGATACAAGGATTACCGCATGACAACACGTTGGTACTAGATATTGAGGGCAGATCATAAGTATCTGCATGGGTGGCTACCAGGGGTTGCGGTGACCACATATTTAGTAGTTCTACCCGCAATTTAAAGTGAAGAAGCCTCTTATACCTGTCAGCCCAGCCAGTTGCGTGACACTTGATCAAGTATTCTTGTTCATCACTGGCACTAATGGCTTCGAGAATTAATCATTTTTCCTCCATCGTCGATGCGCTATTCTCGATGTTCCTCGCACCTAGGTCCTGTTTTCAGCTGCACTAAGTTTCGCGTGTTGCATTGTGGTATTTACGATGCTATGGTTGGGTCGTCTTCAGGAAAGTAAGGGCGATTCAACACAGTGGGAACGCATGAGGCTACCCAGCAACGAGACGACGTTGACAATTGACCTCCCAGACGCATCTAAGCAGCCATTGCCATGCACATCACCAGACGTCAGATCAGCACAGGGGCCTACTATGGAGGGGGCCATAGACCCCGACCCTTTGAAATCATACTCCAGCAGCCTACCCCAGCCACAATGCAGCACAACAATGAGCGCCGCTTCATCAAAGTATGACAGTGATTTGCTCGCTGTGCTGTCCGAGGCTGGTGGAACACCCCTCGCGTCGGTCACAGGGGGCCGGGGGCCGTTCGAGAGGATGGCTACAGGGGCCGACGGCGTTCGGAGCTCCACAGCTACCCTCCCCCACGTCTTCGAAAGCCTGGAGCTCGCTGCTTTCTTGGAGCCTGGGCCTAGCACCGTGTCGGAGCGTTTCGGTGAAGCCTTGAGCATCGATAGTCATCGGGGCCGCTCTCATGGCACCTCTGCTTCTACTGTGGTGTCTGATTCTTCAAAGATTCGCGCTGTTCATTCCAGCAGCCTTGACAACGGCATTGGTATGCATTCTTGCTGCCGGTGCCTTTGTGGGCTGATTGAACACGTTTGAATCAAGTTGTACACCGGCTTTGTATTGCAGGTGGAGTCGACCCCCATAATAGCTTCACAGGGTCTAAGGCGGGCTCAGAACGGCATAGCGTTGCCCCTGTTAGAGATTCGGTTGAGCTGATGGCTTACATGAACGCAGAAGAGAGCGATATGGAGATCCCTGCGCGAGTATCGTCGGTGCGCGTGGCATTGTTACGACCAATAGCAGTGGAAAAAATTGTCTGACTTCGCCTGGATACAAGTTGACTGTGATGCATGCAGTGCGTTCTGGAATGCATTATCGAAGAGCCTGGAACAGGAGCGGCGAACGATACAAGCAGCGAGATTTGCGAAGGCGCCGCCGCAGACGGTGGCCCCTCAGCCACTTGTTTCCCGTGCCGCAATTACGGGACTGTTCAAAGCTGCCCTGATCCCGGGTACTACTATAACCCTGACGCCACGCTGGGTTCGACTGATGCGTGTTGGAAGACGTACTCTAACGGTATGGAGGCTGTCGACGGGGAGGATGCTCGAGGTTCGGAGGATCGCGATGTTCGTATCGGCGCTGTGCCCCACGATCCGATGACACCGCAGCGTGCCGAAGATCGGCTCTGTAAAGAAGCCGGTCGCATTTCTGCACTGGGTGTGTCTTCGTGCCATTCCCTTACATTCTTTGCTACCGCGTCAATTGTGAAAAACAGTTCGTGAAAAGCTGTCCAATTGCCCCGTTAACGCAGATGGTGAATTTTCAGGCCACGTCAGCCAGATTACGCCACAGCTCGGGATGGGAGGATACGCGAGGGAAGCAGTTGACCCGCGGTCCAGCTGCCCGCTGACAGAAGAACTGTTGGATGACGCGGAGGATTCGGACTGTAGTCCGAATAGTGGCTACAGGGGTCCTGAGGAGGCCGCGGCGCGAGGCAGAGAGCTCAAGTCTTGGTGTTCTGGCCTGGAGTCGACTGAGAACTGGGGAGGGATCGAGAAGCTTCGAGAAGATTCTGAAGTCGACCCGCCGTCTGACGAGCGCGATACGTCGCGAAGCCGCCGCAGCTCGCGGTTGAGCCTTGGTTTTGGAAAGAGCGGCGGCTTTCGGAACTTGTTCCGGAAGAACTCCGCTGCGGAGTCGTCCGTGTCACCGTTGGACGTCGAGAAGACTCCCCGCGACGTCGCCCCCATCAGCGCTGTCGACCCGTCGAGGTTCCAAACTCCTACCAGTACCGCAGGTTCGTGGCGTCTGGGTGCATTTCGGATGTTATTATTTTGGGATACTGTATAAGAAACGTATGTGCACGTGCTTACAATTTCATTGCCAACGTATAATGGCGGCAATTGTTACTTTCAGCACACACTCTCTGTTGGAGCGGTTTTGTCGATTCGAGTGATTACCAACCCCGTAGTTTCGGATTCTACACGTGTCTACATGTCAAACGTGTTTCAAGCTTATCCAGTCCAGTCCAAACCCCTTTCCGCTGCAGAACACGCATTTGTGACAAGCTCGCTGCGCTGCCCTGCAATTTGTTAGGATGGATTTGCAGGTCGTCAGTCGATAGACAAGCTCGTGCGATCGGCGTTTAAAAAATCCGCGGCTCTGCTAACATCCGCGCGGCGGAACGCGCGGAGACTCGCGCACAATGGCGGGGCGACCACTCCGGGCGGCGTCGACTCAAGCCCCGCTGAGTCGATGGACAGGAGTCAGACCCAGCCTGTACCCAGGCTAACTGGCGCGTTGTTCGACCTGTCCGAGACCGGACGGACAGATGCTCCTCACGCTTGCCAGTACGACGCAAACCCGCCCGAGACAAGCGCTAACACTTCACCGATACTCGGAAGCGAGTACGAAGCTTCTGGAAGCTTCGTCGGACAGTCTCGCAAACTCACATCATCTGCAGCATCGTCATTTAATCGATTGCGGGCGTCGTTGGGCATGGGGCTGCGGAAATCGGGCTCGCATCGCGATGCTGGCGACTACGATGCCGATATCAGTTCTTGTATGTCGAACTCGTCTGTTAAGAAGGCAGCGCTTCGATCGCTCGAGGGTGACTGGGGGCCGGGGTCCGTTACCACGGACGTGTCTGGTAACGCGCTAGACTCGGATGATAACGTCCTTTTCGGCACGGATTCGTTGCCGGCTGGTATAGGTGCGAAGTTTGGCCAATTTTCGGACCATTTTGCGGTTTTTTGGGCGTCTGGGGTGTTTTTTTAATTCGTCTTGCTTGCAGATATTTGGACTGGATGTTCGAATGCGGGGTCAGTTGGACAGGACGAGTCAGATGTTACTGCTGGTGGTGGAGTTAAGCACAGCGTTCCGAGACTGGACTCGATGCCTATTCGCCATGCAAAAAGCGCGATGGATGAAGTTCGAAGCAGCCATTCACTGATGGCCATTGTGCGCAGCAAGTCAGCTGCAGCAGGCGGTGAAAAGTGTGGCGTAGGTGTGAACGAGGCGACGCGGTCAGCCCGAGGAGGGGCGTTCGGTAAATTGGGAAAGAAGAAGGACTCGGGAGTACATGACGCCCAGTTAAAGGCGAAGTCGTTTGGTAGCTTGTATAGCAGTGGTGGAAGTAGTGGTGGTGGAAAGAATAGCGTAGAGCGTGCGCCCGTGGGGGCTGCAAGGAGTAGTAGTTCTGTGGAAGATATTGTTGCTGCAAGGCGAGAAGTGCTGTCTGCTTCTCGGGAACGAGTGCGCAACATCACAAACAAAGATCCGAGCCCACACCCCGCATCAAGGATTGGGTCCGGGCTCAGGAGCGCCCTGTCAGGTGCTTCCTCAACTCCGTTTACACCTACGCGAGGCGTTGGGAAACCTCGGGTTGTCGAAGCGTCCTACAATGCTGCCAAGAGAACGGTTGCTAGCTTTACAAAACACAAGGCCGCTGGCAAAGGGAGAAGGTAGATAGTCAGCGGACAGGCACTTTTTGGGATGGAGATTGAGTTGTTTTGCCCGGTACTTTCTTAACAATGAGTGTATATGTATGGCCAGGCTTCCTCATTATGCGGCAATGTAACTTTCCTGTTTGATTGAAATTTGATTACAGTATCCACTTTTCTAGTCGTTTTCCTAAGGCATCTGCAGTCAGTCTGGGCGACTGGAAGGGAAGCTCTTTCCATCCTCCGTCGCTCATGTACTCTAATACTGGAATTCTCATGCGGTACTTTTTGCGTAATTCTTCTGAGGAGTCGACGTCAACGGTCTGCACGATCCTCGGGGTCGGGTTGAGATGTTGTATGGCATGGTGCAAAACAAGACAAATTAGCCAGTAAACGAACCTGTAAATTTAAGGTTGACCAAATATCGCTCTGGAACTTTCCTCGTTCTCTCAACGCCTCCAGCTTCTCTGCTAGCCCATCGCACAAAGGACAGTTTGCGGCCTTGTAGATTCTCATTTCGAGAGATGCAGGAGCGGCTGTGTTTTCACCTTCACCCTCAATATTTGCCGAAAAGGTTCTATTTGTTCTGGAAAGTGTAGCATCGGTCCTACTGTGAAGGTAAGGGCACCAGGTTGAAACATGGCGAAGGCCAAGAGACCCGTGAAATGATCCAGTATAACCCTTGAAAACAAAGCGTGCACTCATAATCAGTAGTTGACAGATATCTTCAAAAATCAAATTCTATACTAGGCAAGATTCCAGCGAGAGTCCAGACTTCTGCCTTACCAAGACCGCGTGTACGGGTGCATGCGGACACGCTTTGGGATACAACTAATGACTCAGAAGTATCTCGAGATAACTGAGCGTCAATGTGGCCGCATGTAGATGCTAAGGCTCGTTAGAAGTTGAATCGAAACAACTCCGTCTGCATGGAAGCTCCGTGACCCAAAGCATTAAACCCATTAAACACTGGTTCGTGAGTGCTCCAAGATGATTATAGTACTTGGAATAAATAGCACCTGTACAACATCACTTTTAGTCGCGAAATTAACTATGTTTGTGCCTAAATTAATCATCCGTCAGTGCGCGAGTTCTCGAGATGTAGAGTACATGGATTTACCACATGGCCATCAAGTGTCGAGTTTTCAGGCGAAACAATTCAGCTTGTGCTAGTTACCTCCACGAGGGCTCTCCCAAGCAAGATAACTGAAGCGGGTAAGCGCTTTGGAGCAAATGGATTATGAGTTGTTTAACGTTTTAACACTCAAACTCAATTTGCAGTTACATCTGAACTTAATCTATCTCTCTGCTGCTCTTCAAAAATTTTGTGCCTTACCGCCATTCGGCAATGGCCATAGTAGTGTTAGCTGTAATATGCTTGTCTCCATATGTTCCACTTAAACAATATGAAGTTCAGCTAGAAGCCCACAGACTCCCAGCCCTTTTTCTGAAGCTCTTTGCGGATAGCTGCGATTCGCTTACGGTTAATGTTCCAGTCTGACTCGCCAATTCTCGAAGCGCTTCGGTACTCCACAATTCCAGCCCTGCATGAGGGTAGAATATATTTTTCATAAAATTTCACTGATATTATGGAAGGGCCCCGAATCCTGGGAGATAACAAGCGTTACTTACTCCGCTGTTGTTGGGACTACAGATTAGGGTGATAACACATGAAGAAAATGTGGAGAAAAATCATGGAGAAAAAGTACGAAGCAAGTAAACACAGCTTGAGTCAAGAGCTTCCTTTATGGTACTCGACTTATTTGCATGCTATCAAGTTCAGGGAGGTTAATTCAAGTCTGGCACTATCAAGGCAAACAAATGGAGTGTGGCTTCTACACTATAAGTGTCTAGCACTGTATATCACCGCATAAGTCAAGATGGCATCCTCTTTGACTGCACATGTTAGAACGGCAGATACATGCACAAAGAAACCCCTAGCTAGACCTTTAGCTATAGCAATTCTCACAAGATCACGGCAACAGAGCCGGACATAAGTATACAAGTAAAGATAGCTACAACATAAAAAATGGTTTTTATAGGACAGTTTATTCTCAGTATCAAGCCCTGACTGATGAAAGTAACGTACCGGTCCGAGGGGAAGTAAAACTCGACATCATCGATGAATCCGAATGTCGGACTTTCGTACTCGAGGTAGAGATAATCAGCCGTGCGAGTGATAATTTTAGGTGTAAAATTATCAGGCTTCAAGTCAGTTACTACATCAACCAATTCTTGCATCGCTTGTGCTTGAGTCACCGGAGCTTTCAAACCACGTCCGTCTTGAGGGTTGTACTGCCATGGCGGGACGTAATGGCCTGGATCGTTGAGCTCTTCCGCTACAAAAAAGTAAGAATAACCCGTGACAGCGTTGACATGAGTGCTCTTCAGTAGTCAGGATCTAAATACCCGACAACGTTGGAAGAAGCAGTCAGAAACAGAGTTCATGTACACATCCAGGAACTACATGAAACTACATGAACGAAATTCGAAGTTCGGGAACATGATTGGATGCATGAATACTGCAGATCATAACAAACTCGACAGCTTTCCACCCGGCAACATGCGGAGCTTACGCTTTGACGATTACTGTTCCAAGTCGGAAAAAAATGTTAGAAGAGCTAATAGCTCGCAAATCAGATGTACAGAGATACATTGGGTCATACCGTACCTGTTGAAATGCAATTTGGGCTTGAAGGGCAAAGGTTCAGCTGTTTTCCCCCGTAACCAGTCAGGCCAACAGTTGACGGACGAGGTGTAGAACCGATGTTGAAGAGTGCGCCGAGAACAGTCACTTGCACGCTATTAAGAACAAACTCTCTGCATTTAGCGACAAAAACACTTTAGTCCATGTGGACAAGTAATTATTCACGCACTACCTACAGGGTGTGCACGAGGACGTGCTTGTGGCTCTCGCCTACCTGCGGGTAGCTTGGGCTGAAACTCGTCGTGCACACACAGCTTCTCTTACAGAAGTTACTTTGAGATTTGCGCAATGCCTCATTGATTCCAGAGTAGATGTAATACAGGCTTCAACAGGTTCCAATTAGTTCACCTCGGCCCTTGCCAATGTACAGTCCGGAGTCGTCTACTATTTGCGCAATACTGTAGCACTAAGAACACCGTTGATTTCGATCCGACATGCTATTATGTACCATCTTTCGTGTGACCAGTGCATGGAGAGAATCTCGACATGCATGGAACCCCTATGTACTAGGCGACATGCGGTGCTGATGATAGAAGTAAAAAACTGTCACTATGTACGATAAAAGTTATTTTTGATACCTCTGCGAGAGTGAATGTGCGATTGTTCGGCCTACCACCCATTCAATTGCCACCACATCTCCGCGAGATGGATAGGAGTGAGAATCAGCTGCAGTACTCGCTTGTAAATTGATTATTTAGCGAGGCAATCTCCAACAATGTCGCGAAATAGTACTTGAGAAGAAATTCTGCTGTTTCATTCGAGAAATCATCTATCGTTGACGCGTCCTGTGCATTCACAGCCAATGTTCGGCCCATATTGAAGCCAGTTTGTTCATATCAAAGATAGTAAGTAAATTGAATTATCTCTCGAAAGACTCTTCGTGCTAGAGATGCAATCTTCGAGCGTGGTACGGTCAATGCTTACGATCATCCCGCAACGCAAGTTATCACTTTCCTTTGAATCGGCGATTCCTCGTTTTTGGTTTTCTTGTGTCACTGAGTAATGCGTTGATATGATGTACTCAGCAACAACGAAAACAAGATTTCGAGAAGTGGTAACTGTGTTATTGACAGCCTTCACCGTATAATTGCCAAACCTCCGATAAAAAGTTTCACAACGCCAAACCGTTTGACATGCACCATTGTGCGCAAGAATTAACTTTTGATATGAACGCAGAAAATCCTTCTACTTACCCATTTTGTACCTAATACAGCATGTTAGCAGGCTTTCTTGTTGCCGTTCACCTCGGAACGATGTACGGACGCTCCGGACGACCAGCGTTTGCCAAAGAGGCACAAAAACAAGCTTTACACCCACTTCTTTCAGATTTTGTAACAGCAGCCTTAAAGTACATTGCTGGTTACTCTGGTTACTTACATCACCTCTCCGTTCACTATCCTACTCAACAGTGGGTCACGCATAATCGACAATTACCAGCAGCGCTCCGTACGGGCATCAAGCAATCTTCCACAGTGGACTCTCTGCTGTGTTGACCAGTCTTCTGGATCAGTCCACCCTGTACGACAGATCATCAAAGTTAAAAAAAATAATCAATCGCGGAGTCTGCCATACTCCAAGGGGACTCCACCCACAGCACCATAGCATGCATTGCGAACAAGTAGTGGGATTTTCGGTCCGCAAAGGGGTGCTCCTATTGAGTGCGTTGAGGGAGATTAGTGTTAGCTTGTGCAAGGGCAATGCATTCGTAATAAGGCGTTCAGCTCAACTATATATACGAACGGTTTGGTTAGCTCCAGTAGAAGGTGTTTCGCTATCAGAGGAGTAACTTATGTTACCTCTGGATCAGTGCAATGTTTTTAACTGCTTCAAAAGCACCAATTATTCGTTGTCATGATTGCCTCCGCGTCACTGACGTTACAGATGCAATTAAAGCAAATTCAGGCATGACACCGCTATTCTCGTAGTTGACTGAACCCCTCCGCGTCACCATCGATGTAACAACGTTTGTATAAAATCAAGTTACCGCGGTATACCGTTCCTGCAGTTGATTCCCACTGAAATGTGTTGCGCGCCGAAAAGGCCAGAAAGCGTTTTCTAAAACCTGTACGGACAAAACAGAAACGTTTGCGGCACATCGCGGCAAGGTACTAAAGTGAATTTCAGTGAGTGAACAAAGCATCGTGTGTTTAATATCAGGATGTCCATTATACAGTGTGCTTGAAATAATTGCTTGTGAAATAGAAGTTGAGTGCTGTGCTGCTGATTCACAAAATGAGTACGTTGTCCCAGACAAAGGTATCTGTGCACAATGGCTGCCCTTACATCAAGAGAGAAAAGCATAGGAGATGTGTTCCGAATGCGAAGCACAGCCGTACGGTGACCGCAGCAGCCTCCGCGGATGCGGTATGTCGCCCAGCTTTCCGACAAGCTTATGAACATCGAAAGGGTGTATATGAGAGAGGTATACCTCAAGCTGCACCAATCGACTGAATACGTTTAACTTTGTGCCTTTTTTGCAACTTTTAAGCGCATGTACTTGTAACAGATACCTCTTCCCCTGGCTCGGATTAGTACTAGTCAGCTCCAGCTCGAACAATATTGCAGAGAGGAAAGCACGAGTCCGGAAATAATGACCACCCAATTAAGATTTGTAGATATCTGGAGATAGTGGACCAATCACAAGGCGCTATGCCGCTTTGCACGACTTCTGCATGCAAATTCCTTACGGCACCTTGATTGTGATCTCTGGGGTGGTAATGGCGTTGAAGGGGCCTTTAGCAGCTGGCGTCCTCTTATCTATAGTCGGTGGAGCAGTTTTACTGTGTGCGAAGGCAAGCCTTAGGGCGTGGAAACTAGGGAGACCGAGTACAACATACACTGTTCTTTCCTCTATTTCTACTGCTTACCTGACTTGGTTATTTGGTACGATCCTTGCAAAATCTGTGCCCTCAATTTAACTGTACATTTTGTACTGTGCAGATCACTAAGAGTGTAAGCGATTGGCTGTTGTGAAAGAGGTAACCTAGATAACTGCCGTTTTCGTAGTGCAGGCCTGAAGTTCAAGATGCTAGTTTCAAAAGTGGAAATTTGGGGTCCACTCTTGTTTTCTCCTATCTTCGCGCTCTTTGTCCTATCTGCAGCAATTACAGCCTTTCAGGTGTACAATGTGCTAGCAGGGGGCAATCCACCTCCCAAGAAGTCTTGACGTGCAATGGGAATTCAGCATGGGTCAGAAGCTTTACCGATTAGCTGTCTGAACCAAGTGGTAGACGTTGTTTATAGTTTCTACACATGGTTGTCGCAGACATAAAAATAAATTTCTATTTGGTACTTTCCTTCATCAGCGTGGTTCTTATCGTGTTGTGCTTGCTATTGGATCCTGGAATGATGTCAGAACATTTTCCTATCATGCATATTGCTTTGATCACAGTAACTTCATCCAAAGTAGGAACACATGTCACAGTGTTTCTGTCATAGAACTTCTAGGCCCAGAGAAGGGTTTTTTAAGAGGGTAATGCATGCACTGCAGCCTGTTCTAGGCTCCGGAAGATGGTACTCAACCAACGAACTTGCTAGTTGAAGCGCCCCCGTGTTTAACATGCGCAGCGTACAGCGAGGCTGCTGTTACTTTACGCGGTATAATATCTTCTAAGAAATCCAGGCATGGAACCTGTGACACTGTAGCGGACACATCTTTGTACGAAAGCATCCTGCGCCCATCTTTAATCATGTTTTCAGTGGACTTGTCAGCCAGCGCTGCTAAGAAAGCATCCTGCATCATTTCCATACAGTATGTGTAGAGGAAGCAGAGTATGTGATCAACGGATTCCCGCTCACAATCTGGAGTGTATCTCAGCAAAACTGTGTTATGGAAGCCTTGCAGCGGTTATTTGAACTCAATTTGAAGCATGAAAAGAGTGAAAGACGTTATAAATGACATACCAGTGAGTATTGAAGTAATGTTACTGCATCAGTGGCAATTGCAATCACATCAGTCCCTTCTCTGATAATCTTGCGCACTGTGCCACTATCTAGCAACTCCGGCTCTAGAACCTGTGCAATCTCCATTCATTAGCACCACGCAGAGCTCGATGCAAACAAGGGTTTTGAAATTTCCTACCTCCGCCGATTCGTCCCCCGGACTCTCTGTTGCCATTCCCCAGAGTACAAACAAAGCTCAGGGGTGACCACTTACTTACTTGCTGAAGTGAAACCTTCAAACGGCCGCAAATCAATTGCGAAAGCCAGAGCTAACGAAAGTCTGACTATATCTAAGTTAATTCATGCTTGTTTTTATTCTCGCGAGGCCTCGCAGGAACTCAAAATATCGCGGATCGTACAAGATTCAGTAGTGGCATGCATCTCATGTAACAATCGAACCTTAGCTTCTTGCACCACAGGCGCAAGCATGTAATTTACCAGGAAATCGATAATTGCAAAATGCTAAATAACTGAGATACTGTAAATGCCGTCCCCTCTCTTGTCCCTATTGTGGGCATGGCTCGGCTGAGCTCGGGAGGACGACGAGTCACGTAACTGCTATTATCCATCACGCAAGCACAGTGAAGCCACCTCCCGCGGATCCCGGACACAGCGCCCCCCCAGATTTCGCAAGTGACGTTGCTCTGATAGTTACTCGTCCATGTTTGCTCCGTGGTAGCACCATGTTGCGTTTCACAGTAATTGCCACCCTGCTCTTAAGAACATTGCGCCAACAATAGTTGAGCACTTACCCATTGAAACATATTTCAGCTCAACAGTGAGAGGGAATCACAAAGGTGAATTCCGTTTTGTTGCCGCGGTGGGTATAAGCGTGCTCTCTCGAGCCCTATACATCGTTACTTAAAATAATGTATGGAGTCCACTTCACGTGTGCCCGGGACAACATCACCGAGAATGATCACTTTACCGCCGCATATGCAAAACACAGTTTTCATGGTACGTGTTCTCGGTGAGTTAAACTGAGCCAGGCGACAACACATGCATTCGTCATGCCATTCCTCAACTTCATCATCCCTCCTCAAGGTGACTTTCATGTTAGGAATCGAAAAGCGCCAAGTCCGTATTGGATTTTATTGATTGCTGACCTATATCGTATATTGTTACATAATGCACTATAGTGGTCTTCGCGGTTTTGTGAGTTATCATCAAAGCAACGATTACGTACAGCATAGTCGTGGCTAGCAAGCCTGCGAGCAACTACAATTTGGGAAAGACAAGATTTTGCGAAATTGAAAGTGGCGATGCACCTTTAGTCGTCCATTATTTGACCGGTGTACCTCGCAAAGTGGATGTTTCTCTACAGACTCTACAGTTAAAAGAGTTCAAAATGTATAGGAAAACACAGCCAATGCGTAAACTTAAATCACGTAGCTTGTAAATGTGCTTGGTTAGGTGTATGCTTCTGGGTTCTGTACACGAGAATCAAGGTGAATCGCGGGGTTACATGCAGCTTGGAGCAGGATCGAACTACAGGTGTCTAATACCAAAGATGTAGAACTATTACTGCTCTCTAGACATTAACAAGGCATAAGGCATTATGAATGACTGGATGAACGTCGCAGCATCGGAATTCGCCATCCCACTCTCATGGGGTCTAGAGTAACGCACATATCCGCTCACTGTAGTTGCGTATGTTAGTGGCTGCATGTAAGCATAAGTTTCGTAGACTTTATCATCTAATATGTTGGAAAAGGTAGTACCCAGGGGCTTGTGTGGAGGGTGGCGATAGTCATCTCCTCTGGCAATCTTGGTAAGCCCGTACATAAGCACTCGGCTCATAAGTACTCAGCAGGACTGAATGAGATATTTCAAATCTTCAAAAATAATGCCTCTAACAGACTCAGATACTCAGCTTCTGTTAATTATTAGTGTGCATCCAGATAGGGGCTATCAAATACGGGGTTCATGGCCGTGGAGGCGAACCTGACATGCACTGACCTCAGCGATCACAAGGTACAGGAGCTCTCCATTCCATAAACTCGCCACTATCTATTTTTTTTTTCTTTCAAGGGCTGATGGGAATCGCTTTCTACGTGCTCCTGACATAGCCCTGTTATCTAATGAACTGAAAATTTTCAGTATCTGTATAAATAAACGCTAGATATCTAGCAGTGTAGCAACAAGAATATGTTCCGCCCATCGTTTATTTTAAGTTCCAAAAGGCCAATCACTGATGAATGAAGAGCTAGAAGCCTGTCCCGTATAAGTATAGAAGTATAAAGCTGTTTTGAATGAGCTTTCCTGGACAAACCATGATCAGGACGTAGGCAGCCGGTGATACATGTCTGGAAAAATGAATTGGGCAGGGATGGGATCAAGGGAATGGCCGAAAGCATGCTTGTGGCCTATGTTTCTCGTGTTCCTTTCTTTCAGCGCGTGTTGCTGGAAAGCTGGGTTCTTGAGACCTGCTCGCACTGGGATGGTATTATGCCATGGTAACCTCATTTTAAACTGTCGAGTATCATGATAACGTATCTTGCCGAGTGCGTGCTTGAAGAGCTCTTGCTTGGGTAATGTGTAATATTGTTTCCATCTCACCTACGCGCTACACCAGGTCCCGGGTTAAGGAGGTTTGACTGTACATGCTCGAGAAAGCCTCTAAACGGCAGTCGAAAATGTGCGGAGCGTGAATCGATTCCGGCTTAGATACAATGGCGAAAAGTATGCGGCCGGGAGTAATTCACGATAAATCCAATAGTGTGCGTGAGTTGACACGAAGTTTTTGTTAGAATGGCGCAAGTTGATGTTTCGGAGGAAATCAACTTGTTGATCGAGGAGATAAATCGTCTAGGAGACCATCAAGAGAATGGTCGCGTTGGAGTGAAGTATGGAGTTCTCGTGCGGGACGAGCGATGCTCAGATCTTTTCGAAGCGTTGATGGGCCTGCTGAGATCCGCAAAAAAGAAAGGCATCGTTGATTATGAAGGTGAAATGCTCTGGCAAGGCGTACATGACAACGTTTTGATCGAGGTATTGTAACGACAGTTGCGATTAAGTTAGCTTCCGCGACAGACGAGAGCAGAGGAGGCGCGTGCACAGTGCTATGTGACTCTTTGGGCCGCGTATTTTTGGCCGCTACCGCATCGTATGTAACTCGCCCGTGTGCCATACCACAGTATGTATCACATTGAATGTAACCTATTGTTCGAACAGCCACCCTCAGTGCGAGTAGCGCGAACTACTACACGTGTTTTCACCTGTGACACGTTATAGCTCACGCCATAGACCGCATGATTCGCCGCTCATAGTACAAGAGCGGATAGAAGGTAGGAACAGAGAGATGCAGGAGGCCTTCGAAGTTACTGACGCTGCTACGCTACAGCGTGCTACCTGCCCCAGATATTCAGTTGAATTCCGCACTCTGGCGCGTAGTCAGTTATTGTGCCAAGTGAAGCACAGTCTTATTATTCGTTGACGAAAAGGAGACCATGTGGTCAAGCTAACATTTTCGATGTCAGTTCGGGACAATACACAGTCCAAACCATGCAGCATCACAAGTTCCTCGCAGTACGTTGACTCTATCACACAGCAACACTCATGTTTCACAGCCTGACAAGATTATCCTCTAGTTTCTTTGCCTCAGCATTTGCTGCGTTGATCTCTCGTTGTTTTTCTCGCAACCTCCCAGCAATCTCATTGAAGGATTCGTTAGCCGCATTTAGTTCCGCTTCGGCTGCAAGACAAGACTCCTCGGCTGCTCCTAACTGATTCTCTGCAGCTTCCCCAGTGCGTATGGCAGTCGCTGCAGAGCGTTCAGCAACACGCAGTTTGGCATTAATTTCTCGCAAAGTCGCCCCACTCTCTTTCACATTCGTCTGCATTTCCGAAAGCACTTCATTAATCTTCCGTCTCATCTCCAACTCCTCTTGTCGCTTCCTTGCCTCCTCCTGCGCAATCCACACCTATCGTCAGGCTTTCCAACAATTCCGACTAGGCCCAACAACTCACTCAATGACAATCCGAAAGACGTGCGACCAAATTCACTCCCCAATGCATTGCAACTTTATGATCTGGAGGAACCAGACCTCTTTCTTGGCTTGTGCCTCCAGTCGTCGCTGTTCTGCAGCCTCCCTGTACAAAACAAGCCCGTCTCAGTCGAAGTACGAGCGTCTAATCGAAAATCACAATAACACAGGGAAGAGGAAGTCGTTCATCACTCACGAGTGACGCACCTTCGAGCATCACTGTCGCTCTTGCCCGCTGGAGCCTTGGGTTGTCCGAACAGCCCCGGTTTCGCAGATTTAGGCTTTTCCTCGACAGGCTCATCTTTTTTACCGCCAAGGCCACCGAAAGAGAACAGCGGCTTATCTATAATAGCGGTGCCTCCAGCTGCTGCTTGTTTCTGCTTTGCTCGCTCCTGCACAAATGAGTATCATTGATCAGTATCTATCTGTAATATCAGTGAAATCACTCAGCTTCTCCAGCCATAGCTGAGCTGACAGAACATTTGCTGAGCAAGTGAATATAACACAACCTCTTTTCGTGCCTGTGCTTCTGCCCGTGCCTGCTCCTTGCGAGCCTCAGCCTCTGCCCGGCGAGCAGCAGCCTCTTCCTGCTGGGCAGCTCGTCGGGCAGCTGCTTCTTCTTGTTGTGCTGCCCTTCGAGCAGCTGCCTCTGCTTGCTGAGCAGCTCTTTTGGCTTCGCGAGAGTCTTCTACTGGCGTCTCTTTTGGGAAGCTGCCAGCACGTCTCTCTGCTACAGTAGCTAGGGAATCAACCTGCTGAGTTTCACCACCAAAAAGGCCACCAAGGAAACCCTGTTTGATTGTCGGTGTTTCCTCCTCGTCCTGCATTGTAGCACAGAGTTGGATCCAAGCCAGTGCTCAATCACAGAGAACAAATACACAGAAAGCTGCCACAGGTGTAAGCAGGTCGCACTTCAACAGTCTCTGCTTCAACAGGTGCAGCAACTGCTGCGCCCGACTTTTTCCACACCAGGAAGTAATCACCTTCAGGTTTTGCAGTCACTGTGCGGCCTTGCTCTTCATCAAAGTAAGTCGTCGAGCTCAGCTTCATTACCAGTGCTGATTGCGTAATTGCAAGAACATCAAACCCTCGAACTGGGGCTTGCTCTACCTCTTCATACGAAGTTCCCCCGATTGTATTGAACTCCTTGTACTCCTGAATGAGATCGAACTTGTTCCCTCCTGTGACTTTCAGCTGACCTCCTTCCTTTGCAGAGCCTGCACATCTGGGTATGGCGTGGCTGCCCTTGCTTGTCAACACAATGCAAAGGCCTACGTCTGCGTGCGGAGAGTCGGGCGAATCTGTGGTAAGAATTTTGAAAGAATGACTTCTGTGAATGAGGTATACTTGGTTAGCATTCAGTGAGCAGCGCGAGGTAACAAGAGGCCCAGCCCCTAAGTGACGATTGACAGGATTGGATGTAAGGTTTTCGTTGCATGGAAAAACGGACTGTAATGGTGGGAATCATACCAGGGAATATTCCAGCTACCCTTGCAGTGCACTCGTTCTCGTATGTACCGTCCTCACTGATGATGAAGCTTGATATTCGGCCTTCAAGAGCTGTCAGCCCTGTGTTGCCGGATGCGTACACTATATCCCACTTCCCGAAAATTTCTTTTGAGCGCGGATTTTTATTTACTCTTCCAAATGATGAAACCTGGATTTAGATCCCAGGCTTGGGGTGTAGCGAAGAAGACCCATAAAAAGGGAAAAACTGCATTCGCTCTGGTCACCCATTATCTTCCAGCAGCGAGAATACAAGAAAAGTGAATCGGTTTCTTACGAAATTGCGTGAAACGCATTTCATGCACGGTCATTGCACTTGCTTTCAACGTACTCTGGTACAGTGACTACAGCCAGCAGGAGGGTTGGACATACAGGTAGACTTCGGAAAGTAAAAATAAAATTCAAACCAATTTGAGTAGACTCGCACTGCCTCGGCAACAGCTTGATTCCCCGCTTCACTGGGGCCCCCAAATCGTTTTGCTTCGTTCAGCAAATCAAGCACTGCACTCTCGTTTCCACCAGTACCAGCGGAAAATCCCCCAAAAATAGCGTTAACAGAAACAGTTAATCTTCTGTGGCTGCAACATCTGCGTGTATGAAGCTTTGGGAATGCCCCTGTGCGGGGGGAACGAACACGGGGTGGCGGAATCATGCCGAAGTACCACAGCTCAAGCTAATCCAACGAGGTCATCCCATTCGATGGGATTTGTATAATCATGAGCTGGGTCTACAAATATACGCGGGGTAGAGGCTGTTGCCCAATATCTGTGGTGCAGGGTTATAATTTTAATCCAAACTCAGCAAATCTGTTGCCGCGTGGTCACTAGCTCTACATACATGCAATGTGATATGAACTACAAGGGTAGCTTGCAAATGACATCAGCGCATCAAGACAGGAGTAAATGGAAATTTTCCTCAAAAAGATCTTGAAATTTATAAGTGACTAGATTACAGGCTGTTACCCGCAAGTATGGCCTTAGGGTCAGCACGTCAAAATGGCATAGTAACAATGACACAGGGCACCCTGCTCTCTGTCTGGAACTGGAGTGCGATTATTTTCAAATATCATTTAAAACTGGTCATTTTCGGGTATTCGGGTATTCGGCTGAACATCTCCTTTGGGCACTTGATGTTCACAACTTTCATCATCACTACCATTCCTTCGCTGAAATCAAAGATGGTTTTATTGCAGTCTCATAGACGGGGGCATGGCGCATGTCCGATACAACTGAAAACCGTTACTGTACTGTTTGCTTGAAAAATTTCGTTCAGGGACAGGAACACGAACCGATACGTTGAACATCGAATCGGCCCGTGCATGTATGAGCAATAACAGGCACGTGTTGGCCTAGTTCAAGGCCGCATGATATACCCGCTTTGATATACGGTAAAAAAGGGTTCTGATACTTGGAGCGAACAGGGTATACTGGAAAGGATAACGGATCTGATTCCATGCTGGGTATTGATACGTATTTATGTTGTCGTCTGTGGAGCTTGAGTTCCATCTTACTGAAACGAAGGCCCATAGCCGCCTAGGCAATCTCGTCATTTTTGAGCAGCATATCCCTCCAGAAATGATGTGCTGCCTCGTTCATATTATCATGAAAATCTGAGCGCGCCCTACCCGCACAAACGTACTGACTACCCTGGTAACAAGCTAAGCCAACCGTGTATCAGTGTTGACATCAAACGAGCATATTTTATCCTGGAAGATTCTTTGTGCCGTCTCGTATTGAAAACCCATTACCACCTTCAACTTTTGAGCCCCCAACAAACATAATATCGTGATACAATATCATGGAAGCGCAGGTTTGCAGGTATTTCTGCAATCGTCCTCATTTCAACTTGCACACCAAATACAGTCCCGTAGTATTTTGTACGCTGCGACGTAACAAGTTTGGTCAGGACAACTCTTCTTTCAAACCTTTCGACGAAAAAAACCGTTGGACAACGCACGGCAACTACTGAATTCTCGACGAAATGAAGACAAGTTACGGCTTCACGTTTCTCGTGCGTTCGACGACTATCGGCTCGCCTTGGTATTTTCCTCACATCATCCACACCGCGCAGCATGGCTCACCCACGCCCTCGCCTTTCTTCGCGTGGCCTGGAAAGCTACCTGGCTTTCACTCTGATGACAGGAAAGTAGATGAGCTTGCCAGTTGTTGTATACGGTCCTCCCACATCGACAATGAATTCCTCGAGCACACTCCTAAAGTTTGCAGTCCTTGGATCCTGGACCCCATTGCTTTCTTGCCTGGACACTTCTACAAAATCCACTTCCAAACTTGCTCACTTGTCGCTACACATTTGCTTTTTGTTGGCACGGCTGCCAACAATGTGCTCAATGCGTGCTCGTGCAACACGAGCACATCATACCTGACCCGCCCATGTTCACGTGCTGAGGCTGAAGCCCCCTTGAGGTGTAACGAAGTCCCCGATTGTCTTCATAATGTCATTCACATGCACCAGTGATGCTAGCGCACTGGGATCCCTTGCAGCGGTTTCAATACAAAAGAGTGAAAAAGTTGCAGACAAGCATCGTCTGTAAATCTACTGCATCCAACGTTTCATGTTATTACAGGAGACGAGATGGCCGTGGACAGGACATGAGATTCTTTTCGACGTACGATGAAAGAGGCCAAACTTGCACACAAGAGTTTTATTGTTGCGTCGTGGGAAGACTCTGAGACAAACTGCGTGAGCTACACTGTTGGCCGCACGCTCCCTTGGAAAAACGTCTGCTGATGGCCGCAAAGGCAGATAAATATCACAGAAACCACAGGTCGCTGCGGAGAAGGGACGACGTGAAAGCCCTGGTCAGGGCCGTGAGTACTCTGCCGTGCCTTGGAGTTCTCTAGTGCTTTGCAGCTCCTCTTGCAAGTTTTTTGTAACAAAGACAAGAGGCTGTCGGGTGAGTGGCTGAGACATCTACAATCTTGAAGCCATTGGGATGTGAGACTAAGACATCCCTGCGTCTGTGGCCCTGTTTCCGCGAAACTTGTGGGCGGCAGTGCTTCTTCTCTAGGACATTGTGTGCTTAATGTGTTCCTGGACACCTGTGAGTCGCTGGCCCATTTCGAATGGGCAGTTTCCCATGCATGAGGATATGGGCAGGGTGTCCAATAGTGCTGCGGACAGACGATTCTGTAGACCATGGGGGCTTTGTCTTTGGGGTTGGCTGTACTCGCAACAGTTTGCACGGTGGTGTTAGTGGCGTGTTTCTGTACGGCTGTCTGTGCTCGAATGGCGTGCTTTCGTAAGGAATTCGGGGTGATTGGTGGCCGAGTAATGCACGAAATAAATGCTGATGATGTGCCTGATCGCCTAGGGAAGCTTTGGCGTTGCGGAGAGCAATGTTTGCACTGGCAGCCGCGGATAAATAAGCGGATTGAGCTGCGATGGCGGTGAGAGCATATGTTGCACAAATCCAAAGGCACCGTGTTGGGGTAGTGGTGGAATTCTCATTTGCTGCTTGATCTGTGTCGCGGCTCCGTATGAGCCAGTCAAGCCGCAGCAAGTTAGTAGATGGCGGGCAATGGTAAATGAAGAGTAAAGATCACCCAGTACATCCCAGGATACCGTGCGCTAAAAGGAAACTCATTTTTAGAGTATGATTTAATTGTTATCCGTTGAAGGACAAGGTATAGCTGTGCCGCACAAACCCGACCGCACCGTTGTTGGAACGCTGTTGCCGTTGTGTGCTGACGTGCAAGTATCGTCAGGGTCTATTGTGCGACAGTCCAGAAAAAAAAAGAATATTCAGGGGCTGGTGCGTGTTCTGAGCTGTGTTGTGTAACGTTGTGTTAATCATCCTGCAGATGCACAATACCCGCTTGCACCAAAGCCTATAGTATTGATAACACTGCGAGTACTATTCAAACAACCAAGTCCACAATGTACAGGCAAAAGAGGGTTCCTATCCTGCCGGAAATGGGACGAGCCCGCATGTTGGAGAATTCTTGCGTTCTTCCGTCCAAACAGCTGATTCAGCGCTTCGAGACAATGTGCGTGGCCAGGATATGGCGACATCGCCCCGAACCTTGCGTTTACAACAATTTGTAATTCTTCATTGTTGCATTTCTTGACTCGGCATGCTCCTCTTTGAAATTACAATGGCAAGAAGTTCTGTCCCAAGGTCCCTGCATCGCTTTTTGCCCAGGCACATGTTTGTCCACAACAACAAAGTATATATGCAAGTGTGCTTTAGCACACTGAAAAGTAACATGTAAATGCTTCCCACAGTATCCTCAACATCTACGAAGACTTCTGGAAGCACTCCTTCAACACCAAATTTGCAGCATCGCTACTGGAATTACGCACAGCTGCCGACACGTGAAAGTTTCCCTCAAGCCTAAATAAGCCGTGGCACACTATATCTGCAAAACTAACGTCAACACCGCCAGCGTGCTCGCAGTGTAATCACCGCCAACCAGAGATCGACTCACTACAACACGAGCTTCAATGCAGGCAACGTGGCTTTGTTCGACTTGCAGCGTTACATCTTCGGGACAGAACAAACTACTCTACAGCTGAAATTCTGATGCAGACTCTGAACACAAGCAAATCACAGGTTCACAATCATCGACTAGAGAGGTGCGCGTGGAATGTAGCCAAAATGGGCGTCATATGCAGTGCTAGGGTTAAGGCTACTTGCAGGGTGGTCCATGTGGCTGGATTCAGGTGCGACATCTCCCACCAACAGAAGCCCTCGGAACTCTGGCTGGTTGAGATCAGATCCTCTTTCAGTTAACGCAAGGTGAGGCAGGATCATCTCTGGAGTTGAAACACCTACAAGTATCATCGGCACAAGTGACGGCACAGGGAAGCACTAGCAGGCTGGTCTTCAAGCACTTCGGTTTTGGGTGCGCACCGAAGGCTTGATCAAGGTCGATTTCGACTGCAGTGGAGGTGTGGGAGTCGAGCCTGGCAGCGGGGGGCATGAGGGAGTCGAGTACAATGCGCCACAGCCGCTTGTCGGTATCGGTGTTCACTGAGTCGGTGGTGCTGTGGGTGCCAGCGGGATCAGGGTTGGATGCGCCGCAGCTGTACAGGTGGTGCAGCGTGTGGGACTTGTGGATGTCAAACAGTGCCGCTGCAGGCTCCAGCAGGAGAGACAGCGCCCGGGGGTTCTGCCGCATGGCACTGTTCAGCGAAGAGGCCGCGGAGAGGAGGAAGTTGAGGGACGCCGGTGCCGTTCGTAACTGCTGGAGGTGCCTGGAAGTTGTCGGGGTCGGCGGGAGCAGCGGTGACAGCCCCGATGCCTGCACACATGGCTGGATAGCTCACATTCATGACCCAGTGTCCTCTGGAAAAGGACAACTGGGAGCTGTTGTGGACTTGCTACAGGGGGGGGGGGCAAGGGACCTGGTAAATGGCCAGGAGGGAGTTGACGCTGGTGATCCATGTTGTGCGCAGCGCGGGGGCGTCGTGGGCCCCTGTGGCCGCTGCTAGCTCCTCCCCCATGGCAAGCAGGGACCGCATGAGGTGGATGCGGCTCTCTCGCTCTGCTCTACGGAGCTCCCGCAGCGTTGCTGGTGAAACATCCCCCAGCTCGACGTTGCGCTGTGCGGCCAGCATGTTCTCCACCAGGGCTCGGCGCTCGGCGATGGCTAGCGAGAGGAAATCGGCCAGCCGGTCCCTCAGGGGTGCAGTCTCGGAGGCAGTCCCCGCCGCTGCCATCGCACTCTCCCGCACCTCGTTGATTTGAGCTCCAACCTGCACCGGCCAAACAGGGTTGACAAGTGGAGTAATGGCAGCCTTCCTTGGGCACTTGTCCAGAGACCAGAGTGCTAAGTTCATACGACTGCTCCCAGTGTATGGAACTTCAAGTTCAGGTAGACTACCTTGAGCATTGTCTCATCTCAAGCCCCCCATTTCAGGTGCACATTCATCCAAATAGTACCTCAAAACGTCAGGAGCATCTGTATGACTTAGTAGCCCCGTAAGCAGTTGCTGTCGGCCTAGAGCTCAAAGTCGTGTGCGAGAGGTCCGACAAAAACGGACTTGGCCGACAGTGACTGCTTACAATCCTTTCAATGATTCCTGTCGAGCTCATTGATATTGGAAGCTGAATTGTGGCTGAATTGTGAAAGTCCGAGTAAGTGCCTGTTTATAGCTTTCCCGTGGCCGATAGCTCGCACAAACAGCAAGCGGTGTGGATCCCAGTCAAGTCACGGTGTACGAGAAAAGACATGATTGTTATTTAATGATACAGATCTAGCACTTGAAACTCAACGACATGTTGCTCATCAACGGTACTTTCATGATTCGTGCGTTGTCCTGTTCCACGGGGGCCTCTGACGAAGGTGTTATTACGTCTGCGATCGCTTATGGTCTATAGCATTAGAGTATCGAAGGGATTTACTAGTAGTAAGAGAGCCCAAGGTACTCAGGGACACATTCCATCCCTGTGGCACTCCATTATACTGGAGCCGACATTACTCGATCTATGGCCCGGCATAGCTGATCAGCTACGCCCCTACGGCCTTACGTTTGTACTATGTAAAGCAGGCTTATCAGCCCTCCTTAAGAAGAGATGTTGAAGCTATGGACAAGGAACGTAACAGATGTGGCAAGCTGGTGGAGGGGTAGGGCACATTTAGGGGCCGGAAGACACCTGTCTGTCTATCTGACGGGGGGGTGAGCACAGTTTCTTTGTTTCGCAGAGAATGTGTGCACAGTAGCCAATTATTCAGGCAGCCCCACACCTGTATCTCATAGCCAATCGAAATCGGTGATGCTGCCTGTGTAGCCCAAAAGCATCAACTTGTGAACAGTGGTCAAACCCAGAAGGGATGGAAAGGGCAACACGCATCGAATGATAAGAATATTCGGCTGAAAAGCAAGGGTTTTGGTTGAGGGTTCGGCAGTATTGTGATAATGATGCTGATGCAGGGACAGGAAAATCGACTTGGGTACACATTTTGGGGCGTCATTTTGCGTCATTTTGGGGCAAACACAGGACAAACTAGCTTCCGATCAATTCTTCCGATATTGTTGATCTGGGACAAGCGCAATTGAAGTGGGGCGGAGGACGGCCACTGATGCAGAATTTGAATAACGGGCACACTGTCTTTCCAATTGGCACTGTAATACTCTCCAGTCGCATAGGGTGGCTCGCTGGTGACCATTCAAAGGCTTTTACAAGCTCTGTCATTAAACATGCACTGAAATGCTGCCATTTCCTTATCCTCCCGAAACCACCATAAATGTATAGCGGCAGGGGGGCCAACAAGGGGGCGCACCGCAGCCACTTCAGCACCAGAGCGGAGCGAATGCATCTGCTCGCGGTCAGGGGTGTCCTTGTCGGCGAGGTTCTTGTCCTGGGGTGCACTTTTCAGCACTTCGTGCAGG
>JAULKQ010060036.1:0-23355 GCA_032356285.1 Smithsoniella earleae | reverse complement strand
GTGCTTGTCTTGGAGGGCGGGGGGAGGTTGGGTGAGCCTGATTTTACTCTTGGAGAAACCATCTGCGAGGAGAAAGGATTCTGCCAATACTACTGATTCTACCTGATTTGTGCCCACCAGAATGGTTTTAGTAATCTGTTACCGAATGCTGTGTTGATGCAAAAAGCTCTGCTTTCTCGAGGGAGAATTCTCCCTTGCCTCATTGTATTTCAGAAAAATCTCCCTCTCGGGGATAATAAGCAACATTTATTTGTCTTTGAAATATTAGGCCGTGTTTTAGTGTAAAAAATAAGACTTGCTTCGGGTATCGCGAAAGCTGTTCTCAATCCAGGGAACTTCTGCGATACGGGTATGTGAAAAATGGGCAGCATGGACGATGACAGGAAGATAGGGACAAGTCTTTCAGCAACTAAGAATTCAGTAGGGGCGGTTATCTTTCAAGATTTTGATGGATCAAGTATGGAATGTGTAATTTCCGACTCGTCGACCCCTGTGTTTTCCACTCATGGCCACATCTACTCATCGAGCTTGCGGGTGGCGTCGGAGACCCGTGAATCTAGTCGGCTAGTCAATAACTTCAGTGATGCAAGTACTTTTATCATGTTAGTTGCATTTCTCAGTCTTTAGCGTTCTTAGGCTTTTCAACGGCTGCATTAAGTAAGAGTAATACACATCAGTGAGCGGTTGGAGATGGCTTCCTGGGCTGCCAAGCTTGCGGGAGGTGTGGAGGATGAAAAGAAGGAAACTCAATTAGAAGTGCACAGGGAAGCACAGCCTGTCGCTATTCTAGACGCGAATGCTTTGATATCTTTAGGAGCCGATGCTCAGTCGGTGTCGCCAGTTATTGCCTCGACTGAAGAAGTTTTGAAAGAGATAAAGGATAAAAACTCGAGAGCCGTACTGAGTAGACTTTCAATTCAACTCCGAGCTCCAAGTGACGAGGCTGTACGCGCCGTCGTTGCATTTGCTTCTAGCACTGGTGACCTTCATCAGTTGTCAACTGAAGATGTTCGTTTGATTGCCCTTGCGTATACATATGAAGTTGAACTCCACGGACAAGAAAACATACGTACCGCGCCACCAGCCGTACGAGTGCAAGGCGGGAAGGCCAGCAGTCGGACACTTCCTGGCTGGGGATGCAATGAAAAAAACGCTGAATGGGGGGCCATAGATGAATATCCCGACGATGGTGTGTGAATCCTCCTTCCGTAAATTGACACTCCAACGGAGCACTGTTCAAGTACGAATCCATGTCCTTCATGCAGAGACGGAGACAACCATTAAAAGCTTCCCCACTACGACGTCGACACCTGCTAAGGCAGTTTTTGATGATGATGGGTGGGAAGTTGCAAGAACAAGCAAGAATGCAGCTAGACGAGCGAAGAGAAAGGTGTCATAACCCACTTGCTATGTCATGCTTGTCCGGACTCAATAGTTTTTGGTAGCGTGCTTTTTACAAGCTACACATGAACTTCAGGCAGCCAAACGCTTGCAACGTCAAGAGGTAGCACAGCTTTGTACTGATGAGGTTGAAAACGACGGCAATAGCGCGAGCGGTAGTGTTTCAGATGATTCAGCGTCTGCACATGACGCTAAACAGGAAGGTTCTATCTGCTCCAGCGGCGAAGATGATGAAGATGGCATCGTTCCTGGTACTGATGCAGGTACTGCGCATGATTCTATGGTTAGCCTGGTGACTTCGGATTTCGCAATGCAGGTGTGGTTCTAAAACTTAGCTGGATCTCAAAAGACCCACACCTTTATGTTGATCAGCTCGTGATCTCAATCTCTGGCTTCAGTCTCATCATAATGTGCAGAATGTGGCTCTTCAAATGGGACTGCGGCTGGTGACCAAGGGTGGACAGCGCATTGCGAGGTTGCAGCGAAGTGTCCTGCGATGTGAAGCATGTGGGACAATAGTTACAAACCAAACTAAGATGTTTTGTCCAGCTTGTGGACATGCAACTCTGTCAAAAGTTTCTCTCACGGTTGGTCCAGATGGCAAGACTCATGTTGGAGTCCGCAAGCGGTTCACTCTAAGGGGAACCAGGTGAGCACAGTTTTCATATGCAATTCGAGTCTCTTGTCATCACTGTAGTTTAAATCAGGCCGTGTTATTATTTACACCCAGACCAGGAGACAACTATATATGTATGCAATCGTATGATTCGCCGAGCTTGTTAACATCCTGAATACCTCATTTCAATTAATATTGGTTGAACTGACGTTTTGACAAGGTTTCAACCTCATGCGCTATAGCTGGTGTGAGTAACAGAAGTATGCTTCACTCAGGTACTCGCTACCGAAACCCAGAGGGGGCAGGAACTCGGCCAATCCTATCTTGTCAGAAGATGTCTACAATAGTAAAGTCCGTAAGCCGAAGACCAGAGTTGCAAAAAGTGATGACCCTCTTGAAGCGCTGACATATGGCGACATGAAAAAGCACCAAGGCCAGTCGCAACGTGTTGCGCAAGGGTTGTATCACCTTAGCACAGGCCCGAGAAACAATCCTAACGAACGCAAACATGTGTCTCGATCGAATCGTAGGAGGTAGTATTTTTTTACCTGAACATTTATTATACAATATTGGTTTTTCCCCTTCAATGTCTTGCTCGTGCTTTACTCTTTTGTCCTCCCTGAAAGTAGGTAGCAGCTCTGTTTTATATAAAAACTGGCTCAGGGCGCTCTTGATGGGGGCAAATTTAAAGCTGCGGGTGAATTTAGAACTTCGTAAACAAGAAAGCCCCGGCTTGTGACGTTTGATTCCGCACTTGGAACACCAAAGAAAGTTGAGTCGCGTTTGAGCTGCTTATGTATGGAATTCAATGTAACGCTGAACAGATTACACTTACGTCCGTATTTATTGGATGTCGCATAGTTCTGCGGTAGTGTATGAGCAATACTTTCAAGAATCACGAGTACATGTGGCTCTTAACAAAGCATTTGACGCTCTTTTCGCTCAAGAGCAGCTACCAGGTAATAATTCGTGATATCGATAATGAACTGTCTGGAGTAAACGATTTTCGTGATTAGATGCTGCGAAGCGCAGGCAATCCAGCATTTTTCCTATCTGAGCACATAGCTGCGTTTCAAGAGGTAGAAAGGGCTCGAGCACATGTTTCAGTTGATCTCATGCGTGACATGGAGAAATGCTCTCCTGTTGTCGAGGACTCAGTTAGAAGAATTGCTAAAGCTACATATTCTTCCCCTGCTTATGCTTTACCCCACATAGCTCGATGCTTCACTTTTGCAGGCGTCAACTTAATCAACTATTTAATTTTCAACCATCTCCCAGACGAATTTGTCGGTACACCTGGTACGTCTCATTCTAGGATCTTGGTGAGCTCGAATATAATCAATTAGTCTAGTATTATTGAAAATTGGTGCATGTAATGAACAAACACGAAATGCTGTATGATGCCCTCCCAACATAGTGCTGGTTACATCATTCTTATGTGGAGTAGTACAATTCTGCCATACTTGATTGGTAATCACAGTGTTGCCAACACGGCCTTCAGAATACTGCTTCAAAACAAGTTCCATTTCTTGACCCTCTGTTGCTCTAGGCAAACAATGTTTTATCCTATATTTAATACGTAGTTCAGACAAGCCTTTTACTGGCAGGGGCAGTCTTATGTTAACCCAGCCTTAGTGGCCATGATGAGAAGTGATTATGATCTTGCATGCTGCCAGTTGCATGTAGAGTAGGGCTCTCATCTACCCTCCTCGTATACACGAGATGTGAAACTGGTTTACTGGGGAAAAGTGATGCTTGGGATCACATCCTGATCTGCACAAATTCAGTTTTCTGCCACACCAAAGGTTCCTTTACATAACTTTGTGGTAAATATGCCCTGCAGCTCCAAGAAAATTTGACGAAAATGGAGTTGTGGTAAGGAGCATTTGCAGCATACATGGGACAGCTATTGCTTATACACCTTTGTGGAGGTGTTTCCCAAAGCTGCAATTGAGAGCAGATGTGGTAATAGTGTCTAACAGCATTGATGAGGCAATTGATACTTTCGGAGCTCTGGTACTCAGAGAAAGCAGGTGTATTCAAAGAAGCCCGTTGAGCAAATGGATTGGTGTGAATGTTGTCAGCCGTGGACCTGGAGCCTACACGTCATTGGCCACACTGTCATCAGCGCAGGCTGAGGAAGACACCAGTAAATTCTTCACTTTGACGCGAAAAGCTGTCCTGTCAGGGAACGTACGTGTGCCCCCCCCAAACACTCCAACCCCGTACATACGCATTGCGATTGGATTGGCAAAAGTGTGGCTCTTGCCATTCAATCAATAATATCATGGATCCAGGCTGTAGTGACGCATTTCCTTGTGGGGACGGAAATCCCCGACGATACCGGCAACGGAAAGAGAAGCTGCTGCTGCGAACTGCACAAGCAATACTTTCTACACGTTCAGTCGCAGTTAACACAAAATAATTCCTCGTTTTTGGAGCCACAGCGGATTTCGCACTACTGTGAACCGCCACTTGAAGCACTATTCACTGGATTGTTTCTTCACGAGGCTACAATGCGACTGTACATTGCGCTGTACACTAAGAGTCCTAACCCCTTCGATCAAGCCATAGTAGCAGCGAACGAAAAGCAATTACTAGCCAAATCAAAGCAGCTGTTGAATACCGGTGTGTCACCAATTATAACGCTGTGAAGGACACGAGTATCCGATACGAGTCTAGTCGACGACGTAACTGGAATAAGATCCGCTCAACTCTACTCGAATTGAATAGTTCTAAGTATGGATTGCTCTGGTGTACGTAAAATCCCCCTATCCCTGTTGCAGGCTGCACGAGCGACGGTTTTTTCTTGCTCGTTGTGCACACGCTTCTCACTTGCAAAACTTTCCAACAGGCTGCACTCAACAAGTGCAAAATATTGGATTGGGGGCAAATAATGCAATGTGGTGATGCATCTGAGCCACTTCAAGCTCTACCCGACATTCTTACAATGATGGCATCTTCCTCCGCCACATTGGCATGCTTATCTGACACTTTAGAGGGACTGGTGCCCTTATTCAACCCTAGGGCATCTGATTTGCTCCACCAAGCTTCATTCACCCATGAGATTATGGTGCGAAACACACAATTTCTGCTGTCAAGGGCATCAAGAAGATCCTGCCCATAAGAAAGTCCTGGTGAACAGGATCAAGTTCAACAAACATGGAGAATTTTCTCAACCAGCCGAACATATTTGTTGATACTGCAGACAGCTGTCCCAGTGGAGGAGGTGGGCTCCGAAAAGCATGCCTCAAACCAGACCATTCTCCCCCACGCACTCAGCTTCATCTGCAGCCTTGGTACCGTCATTCAAAACATCGTAGATGGAAGCGCAATCCCTGGCATGTCTCACATAGTGGCTGGTTGCCTGCGTGTGATCCATGAAGCAAGCCCTCAACTGAGCAAGGACATCCGAAGGCACTGCATGCTGCACTGGTCTCTCTCCTTCGCTTGGTTGCAATGGTGAGATCCGGCATCGCCTCATCGTCCCTTGTGCACTGCCCAAATCTGTGTGTACTCCTGAGACGCCTGGCAGTGGACTTGGGATGCTCCCCTGGCTCTAAAGCACCATCCACGGTACATGACCGTGGCAATTTAAACATCCGATGGGTTGTTTCAACAACAGTGAGCACAACCCCCTTACACTCGTATTCTCATGACCACCTAGTGCTGCTTGCTTGCTCCCAGGCACTTGCACCCTCAACACTGGACCCTTGTTACAGGAGTCGTGTGCACGGCAAGTTGCAGCTGGGCGGCTTCCGGTAGCAGTAGGCAAGGAAGGTGTCTTGCTTCAATACACAGTGGACACTCAACTTGACAAGATGCTGTCAGCCATCTTTTCTGCTGCAACTGCACCCCCCCTCCCACCCAACCCCTTCACCCGAATCCTCCCTATCATACAGGCCCATGCATACAAGCTTGAGCTTTGGCAAGTGAACTCCAGAACTCTCATGCCGAGACTCATGAATCAACTCACCCGTGTTGGGCCACCTGACTGCTTCATATACTCAGGTTGTGACCTCCCTGTGCCACTCAGTCCCAAGTATGACTTCAACTGCAATGTTCACATGCCATGGCTGGTCTGCGACAGCCCCATGACTATCGATCTGCTCGTCTTAGTTTTCGTAGACTAGCACTAGAATCTCTGGACTCCTCCGACTATGTACCACTACTAATCCAATGCAACGCTGTCACAACTCTAAGGAGGTCATGCAATCGGGTGTCTGTGATAATTCTGAATACTCGTAGCAAAACTCGGTCAGATGTAAGCACCAAAGAGTCAACACTGTACCCAAGAACGCAATGGTTTGTGGTACTATTGACTAGAACTAGTAGCAGTAGATGGCACAGAGCTTTCTAGCCCTTACACCAGTTTCAAAACCCTGGAGCAATGCACAGTGGGTATGGGTTCATTGGATACATTGCATGGAACTGGTAAATTTTATCAAACTCGATTCACCGCCAGAGATTGTGTCACAAAGTTTCACCTCTTGTAGAGCAACGTGCTCCCTATGCTGCCATCCGTTTTGAAAACCATCTACATGTGTCAGTGTGTTCCCTGCGGTTGGTGTCTGTTTATGTTGGCTTGCACATGTGCTTGCAGCTGTTCCTAGCTCTGCAAGAGTGAAGCAGTGGCAGCTGGAAGCCCGAAAAACGTCGTCGCAGTCTCGAGCATGCCTGTGGGCTGACCTGCAGCCTGGTGAGCTCCACAAGGCCAGAGTTTACGGCACCTACACCGCTGTCCAGTACTGTGATGTTATCATGGTCAACAGAATATCTACCTTGCTGCAGAACGCCCTTCGTGACACGCATGTTCAGTCGGTGTGCCTCCAGCTCGACTGCTCCACTCACCACTACCACGCTTCTCAGCCTCGGGAGTGCATGTAACATGCACTCTCCTTGTCTTTTCAGTACTGACCTTCGCATTACAGTCTGAGACAACGATCAAATTTTCCAACATGCTAGCTGGATGATGGCTCGTTTGCTGTGGGCAGCCATTCTTGGTACATCAGTTCCAGGTGGCATTTGCATGCCTGGCAGTACAAGGGTTGAAATCAGCAAGATCCACAAAGTCTGCATCATTAGATGCCTGTAAAAGCTAGATGTGTTCATGTTTATGCTTGTTGGAAGGCAGTAGTGTATTACATTGAAGCACTCATTCAAACTAAAGACAGAAAGAGTAACATGTCCACATGAGGAAAGCCCACACATCCATATAATTGTAATCAGTTACCTTACATGAGCACTCATCACCATTGAGCATGAACGTGTGGATGCAGAGCTAGCCTCTGACTTTCAAGTTAATGCCAAACACCAGCTGATCATGTGTCCATCAACCACAGCAAATCATGCTGTACCAATTGCCTAGAAGATTAGACATTCTTCCTTTTCTAGCTGGTTGTCACGTTTGTGGTTTGCAGGGCCCATGTGAGGTGTTTATCGGAGCATCGTTGCTAGGCCTTGCACTGTCAGGGTGCATGGAGTGGTCCAACCACATGGACATGGTGTGATACTATCTGCTGCAGTGTATATCATCTTCTCTTTCCATTGTCCCGACATTAATGCTAGCAGAGGGGGAAATGGAGGTACAGCAGGATCCAGCCTTGCATACATTCTCTGTTTTAGGTTCAGATCCTCAACTTCCAGAACACTGTCCCCACTTTCTGTATTGCCCGTTGATAAGGAGAAGCACTATTTCAGAGATAGCTATTGCTAGGTAGGAGTACTAAACAACGGCTGTATAACAGCTCACAGGCCTTCTGTTGGGAGATTCATTAGGAATCATTGTTTGAGCTTCAAATACCTGATCTTCAGTTGGTGTTTGCTGGCCGTTTTAACTCAGATTTCTCAAGCACTGCGAATCAGGATTGAGAACAAATTGACACATGGAATGCGATTGATTCAACAGAAGTTGCAAAGGATGTAGTAATTGAGACAAGCAGAAGGTCATTGTGCTTCTCGTGTTCAGCACTGCAGGCTACATGTGACAACAACTAGGTATAGTCTGGTGCAAGAATTGCATTGTGGGTGGGTTTTCGGTATGCTTATTTGCTGAAAAATGTGAAAAGGTATGGCACCAGTTACATGGACACATTCAACAGGCAGGGATTGGTTTCGACTTGAAAAGTTCTTTTGAAAGATCAACGTGGTCTGGAAACATGTGAACTGCACTTCTGTTGAAGTGGACATTGCAATGTTAGCTCCATAGTGATTTTCAGAAGATTTTGGCCAGTTTCAACCTACTTTGTGACCAGAATTCTGTGAAAACATGCCATTCATGTGTAGATGTGTCTGGTTATTTTAGTAAACTCTCTTGATCAGAAACTACCTGTACGTGCTTGTTGCGTGAGAGGGCTATGGACTTTTCCTGTAAGCAAGAGTTTGTATTTTGCCTGCGCTGTGCTGTTACAGGCAGTGGGGTTGGCTTTCAAAAGCAGAGTGGTGGAGTCAACATGCTGGACTCCTCTGCTGTCCGGTCGCATCAGCCAAGTGCATGCTGAACAAGCGTGCTATGTTGAAGCACCTGATAAGGTGTGCGCTGCACAGCATGGCGTCCAAGCGCTTGTTGAAAGGCTTCACAGCCTCCTCTTGGGAGGCTCCCACATACTAGTGGCTCTTCAGGTACCCCCTGCACCTACAACACATTCTCAGACACGATGAGACACTTACGTCCTGTGCATTCTGACGTCAGTAGATGTGCACATATCTGTGGTCTGAGTGGTTACCAGGGGGTGGAGGCCTGGCTGGCGTCGGAGAAAGCCGGCCCCCCTATTCCTGTAAGTGCCACAGGGATACACAGGGGCTCTCAGAAGCCGTATGCTATTCCGGGTTATTTGGTTTACCCTTTACACCCTATAGAGTGCTATTAAGCGACGTGTTCAGTAGTTCTTTGTACCTCGCGGATGTGGCACAGAGAAAATAATCCAAGAATCCGTTGCTTTCGCACAAGCCCATGCTGTCTGGGGACTCTGACTGCACTTACCTTGTACAAGAGTGTCAAAAGTACAGAGCATTAGAGGCGTTTCTATGCAGACGATTAGGAACAGTTTAGATTCAGTTTGCTTGATGAGAGTTGTGCTGAGATTTAGAATCCTGTCAGGTTTGTTCAATACCAAAATATGTAGTAATGAGGGACACCAGAACCCATCACTGAGTAGAGCTACTGCCCAGGCTCGCACGGAGCGAGCCTGTTTTGTCACAGGAAACATCAGCAGTTTGAGGATGACAAGTGGCGTCTTGGCAACTGCTTTTGCCACCAGGGATTTGTGTGGGGTACCACTGGCGTCTATTTATGCTGGCTCTAGTTTTGACGCTTGAGTGATCAATTGAATATATTACTTGCCGTTAATGCTTCACTACACTGCAACAGTACAGAGAACCGCGTTCGTAGAGATTTTTGTCGAATATGGCCTCTTCTCTGCAGTCAACCAACGCTGCGAAAACTTTGTTTCACTTTGGGATCTCTCACACGTGATTACGCAATGACGATTTTGATTCTGTTTGACCATCGATTCACTCGTGGTCGGTTCTGTTCATCCCCCATTCGCTCTATGCTCGTAGAAAGAGTTCCCGAAGCAATGCAGGCTGTATGCCCAGCTTTCTCCGCATCGAACAAAATATGCCGTGTTTGGTTCGTAGCCCAAACTACAGCTGGTAAACTGTCTAAACCGGTTAACTTGTGCCATACTCCGTTTGTCAGGACTATTCAGGTTTCAATCCTTGACAATGTTTGGAGTAAGTAGCTCGCCACTGACGCACCGCTCCGTGTGTAGCATGAAGGGCAGGCTATCACTCACCATGACTTTGTAGCTTCTCCACAATCTGTTGCACAGGCATTAACCGTGCCTTGTATTCGGTCCTTGCAACATCTTGGCGCCTCCTTACCTGTTGAAGTTGCTCGCTTCGACATCGCGGTGATCTTGCCGCACGGGAGCTATCTTCCCGTCACAGTCACTTGGCAATTGTACTACCGATGCATTCAGCATTCCGGTAGTGTAAGGCGCTTACCACGCCCTGATACGACGTACGTCTTCCTTTTGGTCGCAGACCTTCACTGGCGAACAGAACCTCCATCCACCTACTGAAGTACATGACAAAGCCAGTCTCCCAATCACAACCAAGCACTTATATCATTGACAGTTCATCTCAATGCCAGGGTTTTTACGAGATGAATGCCTCTACAACGACGCTCGTATGGTCCGTTGTCACACGCACGCAGAGTCCTATCCCTCAAACTTGGATTACTCAACCTGCCTCGCGGTGTGAGCTGAACGGATGGCTATATTGCATTAAGGATTAAGTCTTAGAGGTACCAGCAGAGGCCCGATACTCATTTTTGTCGAAATTTCGAATCCTGCAGCTCTAGCGAGTCAAGTTGTCGAATTCCCTGTTTAAATGCCAGATAGGAAATGCACCCGCTACCCTGGTTTGGCCTGAGTCGAGCGAGCGCGCACATTACACGAGAACGAAACTCACACAGTCTATTTACTTTCTGTACAAGCCGTGGATTGGCACAATTCACATCGCAAGCGCCACCGTCTTAAGTGACTGCATTTACCGTAGGTAGGCGGATGATTTCCGAGCTCTTTCCGAGCCATGATGATCCAAATTAAACAGAATTCAAATAAAGTAGATATGCACATGAGCCAGGCTGTGGCTGTGGAGCCTGGGTGATGATGAGGTTTATGCTGTTGCCAAGACTGTTCCACAGCATTGAGTACTCAACAGTCACTGGTGCTCACAAAATATTAGGATGGAGCTTTTCCTGTGTCGCAGCCATTTAAGTGTCCATTTCATACCGTATTGGTATCACTTGCCCTAGAACAAGTTTTCAAGTGCAACAAAGAAAGCGGTTTCTCAGAGTCAGGCACATTGCTGATCACTGTAGAGGGGAAAGAACAGCACCGATCTGAATGCCTTCGCTTATGGACTCCCAAAGGATCTTTGAGTTTTTGAGAGGTTGTATTGTTTAATCCTGTGAATTTGTGCTTGCAGGATAACTGTATACAATGCTGTTTCGTACTCTCGCCTATTCCTTTCGGTTGACTCAGCGTTGCAATGGTGGGAATACAACAAAGCCTATGGATCCCCTTCAAAGCCTGTGCACAGGAAAACGTTTGTCCAGCAAGGCAGAGCTCAGGCTGAGCTCATGATACAAGAGAAACAGTACGTGGAAGGCCTCCAAGTCCTGGCCATGTGTGCAGCTGCTCAACTGGAACACGAGCTGGTCATAGACCTCTGCAGGTGGGCCTGTGCAGTATCTTTTTGGTACATTGCAATGCATTCCATTCCTTGTTTCACATCATTGGAGTTGATTTTCACAAGGCAAGCACTCTTGAGTGACTTCACTGGCACTCTCAACACTCCCCCGCACTCAGAGACCACTGCTTTTCACTCTTAGTGCCTCCCGGGGCCTCCACGGGCAGCTACGCACCATGGAACGTTCGATCCTGGGCTCACACCCACCAGGACTCGAACCAGTGACACACCACACTATGATACCATGTTGGAAAAGCGCCAAACCCTTTCAGATTTAATTGTCTGAGATCTTGCGTTGTCGATTATATAGTGCACTCTTGATTGACCTCTCTCACACTCTCAACAAGTGTGCTGTGCTAGCCCTGTAGTATCACTGCACCATCTCTCTTACATGCCAGATAGTACACCAGCCGAGTCCTCATCAGATCTATTCCCACAGGATTCTTTTCAATGAAGCTCTCGCGTCCAAACATTTTCAAACTTCAAGGCAGCATCGAAGTACAACATCACCATTTCTTCAACTACCGGTACTTCAAAACAACCTTACAGGCAAATCACAGCTTTCAGCTGTTCCTTTCAGCTTACGGCTAGGTTTGCAAGCACAACCAAGCTATTTCGAGTCGTATTTTGGCTTCGCAGTGTAATTCTGTAGTTGGGAGGTTCATCCAATAGTTATGAGGAAATCTCACGGCCTGTAGCCAAGTCCTTGTTACATTTTTTGTTGGTACTATCTTGCAAAATTAGTACTATTTGTGCACCAGTTAGCTGACAGATGAAGATGGACAGAGGTTTCAGAAGCAGCCTTCCTTGTCACGGACTTGTCAATTGACTTCAACATTGTGCTGTGATCAGTCAGTTTGTGCAGATGGAATGGCGCTGGTACCGTTGCCTGTAGTATGTACGCGGGACAACTGACACTAGAGCACTCAATTAAAACACCTGTGCCTGTGCTGCAGACCTCTCATGTCTCATGTGCTCGAGATCAGTTGTATAAAGGAAAGCTTAGAAAACGTGATGGCCATCCTTTCTCAGTGTGATTCCACCAGAAACCAGGGCAAGTCTGAAGGCCTCCTAGCAGCGGTCGCCGAGAAGGCTAAGGACCTCTGCCAGCAGTGCAATAAACTGTCAAGGCCAGGTCCCCATTGCCACTTCCTGGGTGAGTGCTGAGACTCCAGCAATTGCTTCATCTTTGTTCCGACTGCTCATGCTGTTCATTTTGTGTGTGCAGGTACAAGGAACAAGATCGAGCAGCTGGTGACCACGATATCTGAGAAACTGAGAGGAAAACGCATTGACACCAGCGGTTTGCTTGATAGCATCGGTGAATTGTACCTGGGTGTTCAATTCTGTCATGCCGCAGCAGGCCAGAACACTTTCAATGCTATGAAATCACAAATAAAAGAGCTATCAAATCTTGGCACTTCATGAAATCATGATTTTAGAAAATGACACTGTGTAATAAATGTGGCTTTTTACTCTTGAGAATGCTGCTACTTTGGTGATGTGGTGCTGCTCTTTGGTACCAGGAGCCATGCAACAATGTCAGGAATCACATTGAGTGGATTGTTTGATATGTTTTTCAGTGCTACCAGGACAAGATGAAATATCTCTCACCAACAATGTTACTTTGTTTAGGGTCCATATTATATACTTACGAATGAAGACATCTCCTCCTGAGTGTTGGTAAACATCTAGGTGTCTGGTCACGTTCTCTGTGCCTGATCCTAACTGCTATTGCCTTTGTCTTTCGCAACTTTACTCTCCCCTTGTGTAATGTGTTACTTACTATGCAGCTGTATAAGCAAACCATGTCTTCACACAGGGAAAGCAGAGTATCCAACAATTCTTTGGCTCCCTGGGAAGACCATGAGCAGATTCTAACAAGCAGCCCATGTTTTGCAAGTAGATTGAATGTTGTTCGAGTCACTTGTACTCAATTGGTTACAAGAATGCACTCTGAGTTCACGTGCATCGCAACTGCATGAGAGATGAGCTCTTGAGAAGATCGTGTGTAGGGCATTGTGACATCTGTACAGCTATGAGAGGTGCTCTATCTCTGGATGGTGTCTTATTGAAAAATGACATGTACCAGCAAGCTTTTGCTGAATCTGGCAGGAACTACACACAGCACACTAGTGACAACAGCATAACATAAGAGATGAAAGGTCCGAACTATAACGAAGTTAGCACAACAAAGATGAGCCCAATAACTAAGGATCATAACCCATTTCTAGGCAAAGCAGTCATGCACCTCGCCAGTGCGCTCGTTATTGCTTTTTCTCAGGATCGTAAGTCAGGCAGCATAACGTGTACTCTTCTCAAGAGCACTCGTTATATCCGTCTTCCTGAACGTGGCATTCAATGCAGAGGTCACAGTGCGCATTGACTAGTCTATTCCAGTGAATTCGACATATTTCACCGTCTAGTACACAGAATGCATAACATTCTGACGAAGATTGAATATCGAGCTCTCTGATCGCAAGACTATTTCCGCAACATATTCGGTGCGGCTATCAGGCAGTATACGGATGGTACAATTGATGGCGATGAGTCAGTGTTGCTTCATGCCACGTGGATCAAGACTCGGCACAACCCGTCAACGGCCGGGTTCGGGTGTAATGAAGGATCCTACTACCATTTGCACTCTAAAAACACCCAATGGCGTTCTTCAGATATTCCTGGTGTCACATAATAACCGCGCGTTAGTTTTCAACGAACCACTGGACTAAACCTCGTAACTACCGTTCTACTTTGCAAGAACGGCATCATGCGTAATCTAAAAGGAGCTAGGGCCCGAGTTTCATCCTCCATAGCATGAAAGTATACCATAGAACGACCCTGTGACACTAGCGCCTGTTGGTCACAGCTGATTGATGTACCGATACAGGTGCCAAACCTGAGTGACAATAGAGGAAATGATCAGTTTCCATCACCGAATAAAGGAGATACTCTCAAATGGAAACACAGTAAAATGCGAGGCACGACTTTCAGGTCCAAGAAACAGTACAGAAGCCACATGGCCAGCGTCCGTGGAACAATAGGGCCCAGAAGAGCTTGTACCATACGCCGCTTTACCCCAATACACCATAGCATATAAAGAGTACTACTTATAGTTTATAGCGGGTGAGTTGAGGGAATTGGCAGCATGCCACAAGGGTCATCACTTTCTGGCAGGACGCGAACAGGCGCAACATGCCGTGGGCGTCCCTGAAACGATATTGTCATGGCCAATACGCCCAAACATACCAATGCTCATTTCCAGAAGTGCTTAGGATATGAGTAAGAGGCGGCCACAGTGATTTGATGGTCCCGGACGAGAGAGCATGCATGATCATCGACAGTAGGGATGGGCACAAGAATCTACCAGCAGCTGTTCAACACTCAATACTGATTTACGAAATTGTGGAAAGGCTTTCAGGTTCTCTACTCATATAATTTGTCCGAACTAAGAACATTTATGTTCATATAAGGTGGCTGCTTAGGATGACGGTACAAGTCAATTCACACCTATACTTCCGTAGACGTGAGCGTAGAAGACACAGTAGAACTCATCTACACAGATGTGTCATGAAGTACTGGATGGTTGTGTATCGATTCATTCCGGAGTAAGAGATAGTCCAAATGCTACACAGCAGAATGTGATTTAACCCCCATAATGCATGGATATGCATACAGCGGCGCTTTCGAATGCCACGGTCCACAGCACTCAAGCGACCAGCGAATGAGATGTGACGCTGTTTGGAAAAGAATCCTGGGTAATATCAACTTTGTAGACTCAATTCTGGGCAGAGTAGAACATATGAGGTAGTGGCTTTTTCCATCATATCATGAAGTGACTCATTGATGGAACTGATTATCAGTTAGAGGATTAGTCGAAAGCATCACCCCGGAACTCATCGAGAGTCTAATAACCCAAAATATAGCGCTTGGTGACATCTGTGTGTAGCTAAATCTGAAGTATGGTTAGGTTACTCGTGTATGGTCCTTCGGGACGTTTTATGGCTCTGTCCAAGTCCGGAAACAGGTACTCAGCGTGCTATATTGGACTTGAATAAGTCATTCAAATTAAGTGACAGCAATTTTTACTGTAATTACAGGGCTGTGAGGAATGAAGCTCTTTCTCCATTCACAAAGAATCCCAGGTATTGCCCTTGCGAGGAGGTACACAATTGACCTTATTCGGTACTCATTAAAACCAATTCATAGATCCATCAAGCTCGAATGATGAATCCGTTCAATCAGCCAACTTCCTGAAAGTGCAGATTGTCAAGGTCTGTGCATCCTGCTGCGAGCAGCGATACCGCAAAGTTTACAAGTCCGGTTGGAGAACAAAGCGCAATGCCCACAGTCAAGATCGACAATTCCACTGATTCATTTGCAACCATTGTGAAAATAGACTTTGGAGACCGCCTAGGAGAACTTCTCGACACGGCATGCTTCTGACTGGGTTTCGAAGCCCGGAGGATTAGTTTCGCACATTAATAGGATTACAGCCTCATTATATTCACTCTTAAGAAATGATACACATCTCTTCGTTCCGGGTGGTTATGTCAATAGTGTTTGATTTGTTGCAGATAAGAGGTTTGAAGAACTTGGGTTACAACATCACTCGAGCAAAACTGTCTGGAGATTCCAAAAACAAGTTTTTCATTACTGATGCCAAGACAGGTGAAAAAGTTACGAAGTCAGCTGAGCTGGAAGCTATTCGTCAATCAATACTGCAGACAATGATGGAGTTTCACCCTGAAGCACAACCCCTGCTTGCCACTGGTGCACCATCTGAGAACCCCATCTCCGTACCAGCCCTCGGTGCTCAATTCCATGTGCGATTCGAGAGTCTACTCTTTGATTCATCTATCTTAGACCCTTTTTCCATCTGTGAATTTGATGCAGGAGGAGATTGAAACCAGCATACAGCTGTCAACCCCCCCAGATAGTCCTTATACACGCCTAGAAGTCACCACCATGGATCGTCCAGGCTTGTTGGTGGACATAGTGCGTACATTAAAAGATTGCAACATTCACGTCGTATCTGCTGAAGTCGACACGATAGGTATTTGTGCTAAGGATGAGTTCATTGTGTCGTATCATGGCGGACCACTGTCTAGTTCTATGAAAACACTAGTGCGGAACGCACTAGGCTATTACCTCGCGCTTGCAGAAATTGAGACTGCAGAATCTTATTGAATCGTAAGCATGAGCTACTTGTACCGAGAGTATGGATGTTAAGTTGAATGTTCCCTCTCTTGTGTTTACTACACTTCGACTTACACGGGGAAAAGCAATAACCCTCTGTGATCATGCAAAAGATATCACAAACCCGGCGCGCGTATTTGCGCTTCAATTATAATGCCGTCATTTACGCGTTTGTTGCAAAATGAAGCGGCGATGTGTGTGTCATCCGGAGCAGCATCTTCAGCGTTGTATGTCACGGAGTCAGGATCGCCCTAACCTGATGCGCCACTTAGCAGCGCTGTGGAAATAAGCGACGGAAGATGCATAGACTTGCCTCTTTTGCTGTGGTTTACTCAAATAGCACATCTTAGTCAGAAATGCCGTCGTCGTCCCGCGGTCAACAAGCGAAGCAACCTGTATCAACAAATTACGAAGGTTTCGAAATTACCCCACAGCGTAGATCACCTAAGTTTGATAGATTTGTGTATATCCTTCTCGGTATCCTCCAGCTCGTGGCTGTGGGGATCATAGCTAAGCAACTGAAAGCGCTCGGTGTGCTGCCTGAATATATCGATACTGACTTCAACGGGGTGCGCCTTCTTTATTTGTTCAATTCTCGAGACAAAGTTATAAACTCGCCATTTTTCATCTGAAACTTGGTCACTAGGAAATGATGCACATCTCATCAACTGTTTTCACCTCTCGTCGACTCTTTGTGTGCAGTTATGGCGTTTGATACCACGGAACCCGTTATTCCTTGTTCCATGCGGACACTTGAATACACGCCATATTTTGTTAAGGTCGGAGAATATTGTGTTCCCAGATGGAGTAGCTCCAGGTGCTTTGCATTTAAAGCGAGGAATAATCCAGCGCACATTGAAGGCTCCAGAGATTTCACAGCAAGAGATAGCCGAGCTTGCACGTTCAGTTGATAACCTGGGTGGAATAGTAATTGATGTAGGATCTTTGGTAGTCTCGCCAGGCGTGGTTGATATTCACACCCACATGAATGAACCTGGTCGCTTACACTGGGAAGGCCTTACATCGGGCACGATTGCATCGGCAGTAGGGGGGGTAACAACAATAGTAGACATGCCTCTTAACTGTAAACCGACCATCACTACGTTAGGCCTTTTACAGAAGAAATCGCGCCGTATTTGGGTACGAAACTCCTTCAACAGATAACATAGGATGTAATGGCTACGCAACATCACAGACTTCTACCACTATATGCAGAATCGAGCGAGAATTGGTGTGGCGCAATGGGCGGGCCTGACTTCGGAAAACGCAAACGACCACAAAGAGCTCCAAGCGATGTTGAAAGCAGGAGCAGTGGGCTTCAAAGCATTTATGTGTCCCTCAGGAATAAATGACTTCTTGCCCGTGTCTCAGTGCGTTCCAGTCGTGCACCCAAGGACTTATCTTCCCCACCACAGTAGATGCCCCAGTGCAATTAAAATCTACGTCCTGACCCAAGTTACAGTTACAAACGCTACGCAGGTAACTGCAAACGGGTCTCACGCTCGCATGGTGTGTGGAATTACGTGCATTCGTCTGTCGTGTCAACTTCACGCGAGTTGGGTGTTTGCAGACGCGACATAGAAAACGCCTTACCAGTGTTACTGCGCCATCGCAAGCCACTGATGCTGCACGCTGAGATGGTCCCGGACGGCGCATCAGGTACATGCGACGGTACCTGCAATGTAACGCAGCATAGCTTCTGGGCTGACATGCGGCCCCCGTCCTTTGAAGTAGAGGCAGCAAACAAAATCGTAGCTGCGCTGACACGTGCCCGTTCCGAGCACCCTGCGCTGTGGGCCAACGCCACTTCCTGGGCTCGTAAGGACGCTTCCCCAACTCTCGGGAGTATCCCAGAAGGCTTCAAAGTTCACGTGGCACACCTCAGCTCAGCCGAAGCACTCCCTATATACGAAAAGGTAATCATTCAAGCTTGAGCTAGTACAGTGTGATGCATACAGCAAGTCTGGCTTAACAGTTCTGCAATATTGACAGTACAGAATGGTAAGCTCCCCCTGCTCTGGCACCAAGCCCATTATGGGAGGAGCGGCTATGTGATATACGGTACTGAATACCAAGGTTCTGGATTGAGCATGCCGGACACGGTACATAAATGTCTTACCGGACCACCAGATAGAGTAGTTGATTGTGTTACAACAGTTCACGGAAAAATTTGCGAGGCTTTGCTGGATGCGCTGGTGAAAACACAAAGATGCGTGGAAACACCACCAGCTCTCCCCACAGGAGGGAGCCTATCTGTACACCAAACTGAGCTCCCTCTGCTCAGACCAGAATGTACCGCAAACGAGTCCAGAGAGAATAAAGACTAATGAACATAATTTTTTCGCAGATGCAGCATGTATGGTTGTGATTCAGGTTACTTCGCCAATTTACGCCCACTGTTGCAAGACTGGAATTAGAGAGCTCTATGCATATGGACCCACATCAATCCTGGCATGCGTGCACGTATCTTTTCTCAATAGAGTTGGCCCCGCTGCAGCGTAAAGAGCATTTTATAGCAATATAGATATAGCAATGTGTGTTCGGTAGTGAACAAGCCTCATTCTCCACATACGCTGGACATGCGCTCGCTTGCTTCAAAAAGCACGTGAAACAACCAAGCTCTAGATCGATATAATGTGTTTGCATTTCTGGAAGTGTTGACACAAGTTGTGCTGTACGTTAGCGTGCGGACGCCTTTGGATAAACAAGCAGAGGAGGTGAGGGTGCATGCAGGCGGTGGCAGAGGGGCTGCCAATCACTGTTGAGACATGTGCACACTACCTCGTGTTCTCGGGGGAAGACGTGGCGACTGGAAACACGCTGTTGAAGTGTGCACCTCCACTGCGAGATCAAGAGAACCGCGCTGCAGTCAGGCAGGCTGTTGCTGATGGCCGCATATCCGTCGTTTCGTCTGACCACTCTCCAGCTCCAGCTAAAATGAAAGCGCTGGACACAGGGTCGTTCCTTGAAGCGTGGGGGGGTATTGCAGGCGTGCAGTACACTCTCCCTGCTGTCAACACAGTGGCCTTGGTGTGCACCCCCCCCTACTGACCAACTCACAACACAGTACTGCATCATGCCCGAAACTTGTTCAAGTAGGGCAAAGCCTGTGACACCCAGTAGCCAAGTATTGTACTGTGGCACGTTGTGATGGTGGCTGCCGGGGTGTGCAGGACAGTGGGTGGACTTTGAAGCAGCTTGCAAGGATGCTTTCTGAAGCACCGGCAGAGGTGATGGGATTGGCACATAAGAAAGGGGCAATCCGCGAAGGCCTTGATGCAGACTTGGTCGTCTGGGATCCCTGGGCTTCAGCGAATACAACTGCTGCTGCTTGCAGACAGCGTGGCCGCATGTCACCGTACATTGACATGCCTTTGAAGGGTAGTGTGTTTATGACGCTCGTCCACGGAGGAGTCGTTTACGACAGTAGGAAGGGAATGTCCAGTGATTCGTTGTGTGGAGGAGCAGTGTTGGCATAAAGACCTCAGGTTTCACTACAGGCACTCCTCCGTCGAGTGTGTTATTGGTGTTTCTAGCTTCTTCTAGACTTCCCTCGGTGGGGTTCAAGTCATGGCTTGCACAGAATTCCAATGGCTTCCTCGCAACTATATCTCGCATCTGAGGTAACCAGGTTGATCTTGATACCCTGGAATTTCGCTCTGCCTACCTAGTCGAATATTTTTGGCTTCACTGCTGCCATGGACAATCTGGCAATTCATTTGAGTAAATTATGTTCTGACTTCCCAGAAGTCGACTATGCTATGCCACTGAGGTAAATGTATGAATTCATGCATGTGGACCTTGGCTTGTGATGACTGTACTGTGGTAACTGTTGTAGAATCTGCATCAGAGTGCATCTTGGCGGATTGGAACGGTCTGTTGAGGGTCAACCACCACAAAGGACTGACGTGCTGTAGTGTGAGCTGGACCTGTCTGAATTTGCCTGTTTCTGGACTGCGATGACAGTGACAACAATGCCTCACCTAGTATTCTTCGATAGTAGGACCGCAATGCCAAGGCCAGCGGCAGGATTTGTACACACTAATTCACTCGTGTCAAGGTTATTCTCAATGCAGTAACACATCTTCAAGAAAAAATAGCATAGTTTACATGTAATTAGATCATCACATAAACCACACACTTGTAGGATGAAGGTGTACCAACATTCTAAGGAATTTATCATCCATCAATTACACTTATTATTCGACCGAATGTCATTCAACCCGACAACAATCAAATGTATTCTACCTGCCATAAATCATCACCAGTAAGCATCAATTCTACGCCATTTTTCTCAGCACAGTCACGAAGGTTATCAAGGTTGTCCCGATCTTGTCAGGTCGAAACATTGACGAATTAAGTAATTCGGATGCAGATAGTATCCCAGTGTCACCTCAGGTAACTCATCTCCCTGGATGATCATCAGAAAGCTGTCATGGATCTTACACTCAATGCAAAGAAGTTAAGATCATCGAGCACTGAAACAGGCTTAAAATGGCCCTCAGTTTCAATTCAAGCTAGCCTCAACACCAACCAGCGTCCCTGCTCCCAGAAAACAACCTCGCCCTGGACTCAACTGATTAATTACTGCACGGCCTCACCTCTCAATAACTCATGCCACCCACAACCACACACAGGCAGCTAGAAAGAACGATCAAAGCGGTCGTAAAAGTACGGCTGCAAGAAGACAGGAAGAAGTCGCAAGTGCAGCATCAACGATAGCAGCAGCTTGCATCAATTTGTTTTTCTTATGAACGTTGAAAAATGTGGGTGAAAATTGGGTGCAGCTGAATCGGCCATTCTTGTACATCGCAGTGCTGTCTGGTTCAGGCAGATGATAGGTACAGCTCCCAAAAACAGGGATAGAGTCCCCTGTGAGAGCGGTTTCCACCTTCAGGAGCACAGCCGCTCACGTTCATCAGCACAAGCACTTGCGGCCCAAGTGGAGGACACTCAAGACGAGAGTTGCAGCAGCAAAGCCCATGTACACCTGCAAGTGTACATACCCCTCCCTCGACTTGAACACGCCATACATGTAGCTCTCGCAGACGATTTCACTTCAAACCATCAAGATTTCAGATGAAAGTGGTTGGCATTACGCAAGTGTCTAGACGGGCGTGGTTACCTTGTACATGCCCTCCCAGCCAAGGCCGTCAAAAGTAAATCCGGCAGACACAGAAGCAATGGACAGGCCAGAGAGCGCGATCCCATCAAACATGCCCTGTGCCAGAGCGCTTTCAGACGAGTCTGCTAAGCTGGAGATCAGCAGGCTGGACGAGCCCACGTAGTCTAGGTTCCAGCCTACTCCGATGGTGACCAACGCCAGGAAGAAGACATAGCGCTGCTGTGACAAGAACAGCACCCCCACGCCACCTGTGATCACCGAGCTCCCGATGACAAGCATCGCAGGCGCCCCTATCGCCCCCAGCAGGTGACCTGAAACTAAGCTTGGCACGTACATGGCCAAAATGTGAGCCACAATGACAAGGGTGGAGTCATCAAACGTAAACCCTGCCTCATCCATCGCCAACGGAGTAGCTGACATAAGCCCCGCCATCGTGAAGAACGACAGACTGGCGACCACTGCCGCCACCAAGAAATCTACCCTTTGCAGGATCTCCATCCAGTTGACTATGTGCGGATGCTGCACTTTCAGCTGAACTGCAAAACAAGGGTGCCAGCATTCACATGTCAGCATCGTGATCATCCATCAACATTTTTCATGTAGCAACAATCAAACAGTAGGAATGCAAGATAACCTGCTCCACCTGTGCAATCACCGCCACAACAGCCAATCCTGTCCAGCTATTTGAACTTAGTGGGCAGAAGCAATGCTCACAAGAACGCATGCAGGTGCAAGGCCGCAGCAATATAGCACGTATCTCAAGACAATGTTAGAAATGATTGCTAAAAAAGGAAGGCAGCTCAACTTTCTCAGAGAAGGCACATGTAAGACACGAAACGAAGATTACGCTACGACTATTGAAGCTTGTCTATCGAGCTTATTCTTGCAGAGACAATGGTACGGCAGGAAGCGCCTTTGACGGGTGCTAACGGCAAATGCATGTACTACTGCACTGATCTGGTTGTGTTCAAGGAATGTCCATTCCCTCGCTTCGTTATCAAACCCGCGTTCAAGTGAGGAATGATTCCTTGATCCTAATTTTGAGCCATGCGCTCGGAAGTTGATTCACCATCCAGCTCTGGTGATACGAGCTTGTTGCGATCGGCTGTTGCTTTCGTTACGCAATGAAGCTCCGCGTCCTCTGAAGGCGTCGCGGCAGAATAACGACGTGCTCAATTTCAATGAAGTAATGGCAAACACCTGGTTCATTTACCAGTATATACACCTTGAGCACAAACGTCCAGGCGCAAAAAACCTAGTGGAGTTCACAAGTGCCCTTCGGGCTGCTCTTTGAGAATCATTTCCTCCCGTTTATTGACACCGTGATTAAGAACGGGTGCTCGGCGTCGAATCGACTCCTCTGCCACAAAAAAAGCTCTTACATAAACGTTGAAACTTAAAATGAACTTGGTCTTCTGGATTCGACACTATAGAAGAAGTTCGCTGGTTTTGGGGGTCATGCCCAGATTGTCAGCCATGGCGTGCCCGCGCAGCAGGACTCAGCTTTCAAACCAGGTCAGAATGTGCCAATTGTACAGGGGCCTTAAGCTTGTGCTGACTCATAACTACACAATGTAGAACTTAAGGCAGACAGCGAAATTCGTTCAATGATAGCATTTCTGAACATTTCCTCTTGAAGGTCGGTGAAATGGGGACGCCTGTAGTGCTGCCACAGACTGCTTCTGTACGTAGAGAGCATTCTTTGCAAGATCCCCAGGTCCCAGCGGGACGTTTCTATTCCAGTTGCATCAAATTGTCC
>JAULKQ010059926.1:0-23378 GCA_032356285.1 Smithsoniella earleae | reverse complement strand
GGTACTTTCGGGCTTGCAACCGACGGAGGCTAGTTTACCAGAACAAAATACAAGAATTATTTACAAAATTAAACAAAATGAAAGCTATGTAAAAAAAGGAAACATACAATTAGAAAGTATGAACAAAATTGAATTGGAATTGAATCAGAATTTATATACACAAAAATGAAAATGGAAAGAAACATTTTTTTGACATATTTGAAAAAGTCAATAAAAAGTTTGATTAATTATGGATTTGGAATAAGTAATTAGGAATTTGGACTCATGACTTCGGCTTTTAAATTCTTACTCCTGACCTTTTTAGGATTGATCTTTATATCCTGCGCTAAGCCGGTGGAAAGGATCTTTAGGAATGGATTTGTAAAGAAGACCAATAAATCGGTTCCAGGCTCCGTCTATAAAACGAACAATTTTGAGATCGGCTATGGGGATCAAAGCATACTGATAGATTACCTGGGAGCAGGAGGCGTGTACATTCGAAATGAGAATTCCGGCATATTGATCGATCCCTTCTTTTCAAATCATAAGTTCTGGAGGGTTGCTCTCAAAAAGAAAATTAAATCAGATACCTGCTTCGTAGATCGAGCCTTGAAAAAGTATCCTGAGCTGGGCGAAAAGGTCAAAGGAGTGTTTGTCACCCATTCGCATTATGATCATTTGATGGATGTACCCTATATCACCAAAAAGTATCTCCAACCAGGAACCAAGATACATACCAACACCTCTGGGGTGAATATGATCGGAGATCTATTCAATGGTGATATGGCGAATCTGGATTCCATGGAATTCACAACCTTCTCTAAGGCCGGACAGAAATACCCATTTGAAAATGGAACGGGGAGTATTGATGTCTGGCCAATCAAAGCTGAACATGCGCCTCATTTTTTGTTCCTTCGATTCTATAAAGGCACCCAGGATGGCTCGGATAAACTTACCCAAGCTGTGGAGGGAAGAAAAGCAAAGGCTTGGAAAGTCGGGGCTACCTATAGCTTTTTGATCGACTTCAAAGATTCAAATAATGAAATCCAATACCGGATCTTGGTTCAAAGCTCCGCTGCACCTCCCTATTGCGGGTGGATCAATGCGGAGCTTTTAAATCGACATCGAATTGACCTTGCAATCCTTGGAGCAGCATCGCATGGATATACCAAAAAGTATCCCAAAGCCCTGGTCAATCACCTACAACCTAAAAATATCATGGTTTGTCACTGGGAGGATTTCTTTGTGCCCTATTATCGGGAGGAAAAATGCACGGTTCGATTTACAGGGATTCCCAGGTTTTATAAGAAACTGATCAAGGTCTATCCTTTTGAATGGGAAGGAAGGGAAAGGATTACTATGCCGAATCCCAGGGTGACAGCAACATTGAGGTATTAATCAAATCTTTCACTTTTTAGAAACCAGGATTCAACAAATCAACCCGTTTCCTATGGCGAAACAAATTCCATTAAGCATTTAATATTCACCATTAATCCTTTTGAGGATTCATAAAGCTCAACCATAAATAAATCTTATATCCGGCTTTTCTACCAGGAAATAATGGACCCAGATGAAAATATGGCTGAAGATGGCAAGCAGCAAAGCTGCCTTGGAAAGGAGAAGTAACCCTGGGAGATAGAGGAGTAGGAAACCGGTGGCGTACATGGAATTAGGGATGTATTTGAACATTCCTTTTTTGACCAGCTCCTTTCCTCGGTAATCCTCGGGAACGAAATGATCTCGGCCAAAGGCGTTATCGATACCGAAATAGTTGAAAACAGAGTACATGGTGTAGATGCCAGGAGCGGATATGAGAATCGAGATGGAGATTGCGAGTGGGTAGTTTAGATCCAATGTCCACCGATTCGATATCGCCAACAAAAGGGTCAGGATAGGTCTGGAGATGATGAGGATTGCAAATCCGAATTTGAAGATCCTAAAGGCGTTGTCACCGAAAGCCTTGGTCATTCCTTTTTTATGTAGCTCCCAACGCCAGCAGACAAGTACATAAAACTGATGTAGGATCGGAGAGAGGATGGAAAGGATTAACCAGGTTTGGGTGCTTATTCCCCAAAGGGAACCGTCCAGGTAGGAAGGATCAGTGCCAATCAGATAGTTTAACCCGTAAAGGAGGATTGCGAGAATCAGAAGGTGGAATAATTGCACGGTTGGTTATAGATTAATGATTGGGATAATGGTAAAGTGTTGATGGTTAATGATAAATGAATTGAACCAATAAATTAACCATTAATCCTTAACCATTTTGTTTCTCTTGATAATCAGGTAGTTTTTTTCGAATTGATTGCTACAAAGCTCGATCGCCTTATCCATCTCGCTTCTCGCAATCCCAATCTCGTTTCTCTTCTCATAGTATTTAGCCCAGCTGGCATGGTAGAGGTAAATGCGCTGGCCAAGCTTTGAAGGGTCGATACCGTCAAGGGTTTTTTTGGCAAGATCCTGCTTGTCAATCTCCAAGTAAATGCTTGCTTTGGCCAGCAGGACGGAGTTTGAAGTTTGAAGTTTGGACATCTCCTCGTATAATTCCAATATCCTTTCCCAATTGGTGTTTTCGAATTTGATGGCGCGGATATGTTCGGCAGCGATCTCAGCTTCGAGGTTGTAGATAGAGCGGTCGGGGTATTCATAGGTTTTGCTCAATGCATCATTGCCCAAAACGATCAAGGGCATATACCATTTGCTCCTATCCTGGTGCTTGAGGTCGATGGCCATATCATCCCCAACCTTGGATTCCAGACGGGAAGAATGGAAACACAATAAGGCAAACAGGGCATAAAGACTGCCGGAACGGAAGTTCTCCTTTTTCAAAAGCAATCGGCATAGGCGTATGGCTTCACCACAGAGGTCCTTGGATATCAATTCATTTTCCTTTGTGCTATGGAATCCCTCATTGAAGATCAGGTAGATCACCTGCATCACCCCTCCAATGCGGCTGTCCACCTCGGCGGGATCGGGATAGGCGAATTCAACCTCTTCCTCCCTGATCTTCTTCCTGGCCCGCTGTAGTCTTTTCTTAATGCTTTCTTCCTTTTGCAGAAGGGCAACCCCGATCTCCTTCATGGAAAATCCGGAAATGGACTTTAATGCAAAAGCTATCTGCTCTTCCCTGGCCAATGCCGGGTGGCAGGCAACGAAGATCATGCGCAGCTGGCTGTCCTCCACCTCGTGGTCCAAAAAGTATTCGTTCAATTCCTGGCTGATAGAACCATGTGGAACCCCCGCCGCCGCTGAAGCTTTGGCGGACAAGTTATCATTCCTCTCCTTTTCGGCATTGATCTTCCGGAACAGGTCGATAGCTCTGTTCTTGGCGGCCAGGGTGAGCCAGGCTTCGGGGTTTTCGGGTTGTTGGTTCCGCCACTTCAGGCTGGCTTTCAGAAAAGTATCCTGCACCGCATCTTCGATCAGCTCCAGGTGGGCCAGGCCGAACAGGCGGGTCAAAATAGCGACCATCTTCCCGTACTGATGCCGGAAAAGATGGTCGACTAATGGTTGGGTTGGTTTATTGGTCAAATTTCATGACCTCGCGGATTTCAACCGTTCCCCCCAATTCATAATCGGGGAAGTCCTGGGCGATCTCCACCACCGCGTCTGCACTGTCGGCGCTGATGACATAATATCCACCTACCAGCTCCTTGCTTTCCACGAAGGGCCCATCGGAGACCACTCGGTCCGGTCCGCTTACCCTTTTTGCCTGAGCATGGAGGGCTTCACCGCTTTTGATAATGCCCTGCTTTCCCATCTTCTCGCTCCAGGCAAACCATTTGCCCATTCTCTCTTGTATTTGTTCGGGCGACAGACCCAGTTCCCCGTAGTCCGGCCCCATAAAAATCATCATGAATTCTTTCATTTTATTATGTTTTTAGTTTTCTATTTCAATTAGCCAGGATAAATCCCAATTCAAACTTCGCACTCCGAACTCCCTCTCCGCTTGTACCATTTCATTCTCCATAATCAAAACTCCCTTTTGAATTAGAACTATCCAAACCGACGATCATTATTTATTCGAATGGAAAGCCACCTTATTGCCCTCGGTATCGATGAACTGGGCCATAAAGCCATGCTCTCCGATACTTGTTTTGGGAAGAATAACCTTTCCACCTGCTTTTTCCACCCTTGCAAGGGGAGTGTCCAGGTCGTCGCCACCGTTAAGGTAGATGGTCGATCCCTTGTCGGAGGGTTCGAACCCGGGTCCGGCCACCAGGCCTCCGCCCACACCGTTTTCCCAGTCGGAAGGAAAGAAGGCCATGGTCTGTCCCATGCTTTCCATGGTCATGGTATCCATTTTGGCGTCCAACACTTCTTCGTAGAAGGACTTCGCCCTTTCAAGATCTTTGGCTGGGATCTCAAACCAGTTCAATGCATTTTTCATAGTATTTGCGTTTTGTTATTTGGTCTATGACGAATCCGAATTGGAGAATAGGGACAAGGAATCAAAAAAAGTTTAATGGTTAAGGGTAAGTTGTTAATTATCAATTACTTACAAACACGAGTCTCTCTCACATTTTTCGAACCAATCCATAATTCATAATCCATAATTCATAACTATTTGTTCAGCGCCAATATGGCAGAAATCTTGAATTGGCCCTATTCTAGCTTATACTGGATCATGGATTCATATTCTAACACCATCATCAACGCCGTGGAGAAGGTTAAGAACTCCGTGGTGAAGATCGATACCTTTCAAAAAAGACGGGGATCAGAGGTTCAGGCAGGAGGCGGAAGCGGATTTGTTTTTTCTTCCGACGGATACCTCTTCACCAATTCCCATGTGGTTCATAACAGAAATCGGCTCGAGATCAGCTTGCTGAATGGTGAAATGGGAGAAGCTGAATTGATTGGGGAAGATCCAGGCTCCGACATAGCGATACTTAAAACCTATGTGGACGGCTTCGGCATAGCCACTCTAGGGGATTCTTCAGATCTGCAGATCGGAGAGCTGGCCATAGCGATCGGAAATCCCTTTGGATACCAGCATACTGTCTCCGCAGGAGTTATTTCGGCCTTGGGTCGGACCCTTCGAACTCCACAAGGTGCCATAGTAGACAATGTAATACAATCGGATGTTTCATTGAATCCGGGAAATTCAGGAGGACCCATGGTGAATGGATCGGGAGAAGTGATAGGAGTGAATACCGCTACCCTGCGGGGAGCACAGGGTCTGAGTTTTTCCATCGACATAAATCTTGCAAAAGCTTTGGCGGGGGATCTGATCAAATACGGAAAGATCCAACGTGCGATGATCGGGATCATGGCTCATGAGATCCAATTAAATCAGCGATTGATCAATCGACATAGATTGGAGACCAACAAGGGATTGCTGATTCGGGAAATATTAAAGAAAAGCCCTGCTGAAGGGGCCAAATTGTATACCGGCGATATTATCGTCCAATTGGATGGTCAGGATGTCAGTTCCATGGGAGACCTGTTGAAAAGATTGACCAGGGATCATGTGGGAAGAGCGATCAAGCTGGGGATCGTAAGGAGAGGGGAGATGAAGGATGTTGTATTAATACCAACGATAAAACAATGAAAAGAATTAAGAATTAAGAAATTCTCCTTTCTTGATCCTCTTATCGAGAATTTGGAACAGTATGATCAAGATCACAAAACCGGGAATGTAGGGGATCCAGGTTTCGGGCAGATGGAGGGTATTTCCAAATATGAGAAGAAGGATTACACCGATAAAGAATGCAAGAAAGATCAAAGTGCCCTGCAGGATCCAGGATCTCCAAGTGCGAATTCGATTTCTTCCTTCGATCTTCGATTTAATTCCTTCAGTAAATCCTTTACTTAATTCGGTCTCTGAATTCTCTTCAAGCGAGGTTTTCAGCAGATGTTCAAATCTATCCTCATTCATAATATTCCCTTTTCCTTTTCCAAGATCGGTTCCAAAAGATCTTGCATTTTCTTTTTTGCCCTGAAAAGATAATTCTTTACCGTTCCATCCGGAAGCCCTGTTATTTCCATGATCTCCTTATAGCTCATCTCCTCTAGATAGTATAAACCCAAAATGGTCTGATATGGATGCGGTAATTTTTTCACCATTCGCCTTACAAAACTTGCGTTATCTGCTTTCTCAAAATGGAGATCCTCATGACTCAATATTGCGTCCAGTTCATTCAGATCAGCGGATGCTTTTGGCATCTTTTTTCGTTTTAAATAATTCAGTCCTGTCCGATAGGCTATTTGTCCTATCCAGGTACTCAGCTTTGAATCGAATCGGAATCGCTCAAGGTTTTTGTGGACCTTGAGAAAAACATCCTGGATGACTTCTTCCCGGTCCTCAGTATTGGGAACCATGGGAGCCACCATATGGATTACCAGGCCCAAATGTCGATTCAGGAGGAGTTCAAAAGCTCCCGGATTTCCGCGTAAAACCGATTTTACGAGCTGATTATCCTCCATTCTTCAGATTAGACAAGCATCTCAATGGCAATGTTGCAATCTAGATAAAAAATAATTTCACACGATCTGCAACATTTGCTCAAGGCCCCCTGTCTAATCCTCCAAAAACAATTAGAAATCATGAATGAAGCACTTGCCGAAGTTTTAATGCCCATAACCGTATTAGGAACCTTCACGGTTCTGCTTGTCCTTTTTACAAGGACCTTAACCGATTATTATTTGAAAAAGAGAATGGTTCAAAGCGGTATGAATACGGACGAAATGAAAGCCTTGTTAAAGGAAAGGGAGCAAGGGAAATATTCTGCCCTCAAGTGGGGATTGATAGTCTTTTTTGGAGGATTGGGCTTATTGATCATCTCATTCGTTCCATATGAAGCCAATTCTCCTTTTCCCTTTGGTATTCTGGCTATTTTCCTATCGGCTGGATTCCTTGTCTATTACTTCATGGTCAAAAAGGAAAATCCACCTTCGTGATCCGGAATTACCTGCTTATCGCCTTTAGGGCTTTTTGGAAAAACAAGGGCTTTACCGCAATAAACCTGGTCGGTTTAGCGGTTGGAATGTCGGTTTGTTTTATGGTCATACTCCTGGTCTATGATCAGTTGAACTATGATGAATTTCATTCCAAAAAGGAGAGGATCTATAGGATCCTTAGCCTGGAAAAGGGCGAATCTGCCTTCTTCGATGCAAGGGCCACAACTACCCCCTTATTCAAGGATCATCTTATTGGAAAAGAATCAGGGATAGAAAGAATTGTTCGGATGAGCCGGTATTTCCGGGGAGAGGCTAGGTCAAATGAAAAGGTATTGGAGTTCAGGGGTTTTTATGCAGACCCCGAATTTTTTGAAATATTCGATTTTCAATTGGAGGGCAATTCGGCGGAAAATGCCCTGGGTCAGCCATATGGGGTTTTGCTGAGCGAGGGATTTGCAAAAAAGATCTTTCCGGAAAGCGATCCCATAGGCCAGATCCTTGAAGTGAATGAGGATCAGGAGTACATGGTAAGGGGAATTGTCAAGGATCCAATTGGAAAAACCCACATCAAATTCGATATGCTGGCTTCTTATTCCAGTATTAATTCTCTTATCCAAAAAGAATCGCTAAGCAAAGGAGCTCATCAATGGGAAAATGTATCCATGGATCATGTTTACATGACCCTATATCCGGGAACCGATCCGGGATCGGTAGAGAAGAAACTAATTGATCTTGCGCAGGAAAATATGGATCTGCCCGATGACCATCCGGGCTATGAGTTTGAGTTGCAAGCTCTGAATGATATAACGCCCGGAAAAGTTATGGCCAATGAGGTGAGTTTTACGCTTCCCTTGATCTTCCTTGGGTTCTTTCTATTCCTGGGGATCATCGTGATCCTTACAGCAACGATCAACTATTCAAATCTTGCAATAGCCCAGGCATTAAACAGGGTCAAGGAGGTTGGAATTCGCAAGGTGAACGGGGCAAGTAGAGGCTCCGTTGTATTTCAGTTTTTGGTTGAAGCCCTTTTGATAAATCTAGGGGCAATGCTTATTGCCATGATCTTTTATCGCTTGATGATAGGTCAATTCAATGGCCTCTGGCTATTCAATTTGGTTGACCTTCATATCGAGGATAGCGGTTGGGCCTATTTATATTTCTTTCTTTTCAGCCTGGTTCTTGGCTTGACCACAGGTATAGGACCAGCCCTTTATGTAAGCCAATTCGATCCCAGCATTTCACTGAAGCCAGGATTTAGTCCGAGGACCGGAAAGGGGAGACGCTGGTTTTCTTTTTCAGGGAAGAAATTTATGATCGGTCTTCAGTTTTTTCTTGCATTGATTTTGGTAATCAGTATTACCCTTGTGACAGATCAAGCCAATAAATTAGTGAATTCGGAATATGGTTTCGATGAAGAAAATGTTTTCTTTATTGAGCTTCAGGGCCATGATCCGGAGTTGCTCAGATCGGAGTTTGAAAAACAAAGCAATGTAATCTCCACCGCTCTTGTCTCTCATCATACCGCTGTTGGAAGAACCATGGGAAGCAATATCAAAAGGAATCCTGAAAGCAAAAAGGTGGATTTTAATTTTTTCTCCGTTGATGAGAATTATTTAGACCTAATGAAAATCCCAATCGTTGCAGGTCAAAATTTCAATCATAATAGAGCAAGCAGGGACCAAAACTCAATCCTAATCACTGAGACAGCGGCAAAAGAACTCGGTTTTGATTTTCCGAACGAATGTATAGGGAAAATGATCCTGAGAAATGATACCACCCAACTTAAAATTATTGGAGTGGTTGAGGATTACAATTACGAAGTGCTCATGAAGGATATCTATCCTCTGATGTTGCTTTGGGATCCGGATGAGATAGAATATTTGTATTTAAAACTGCAGCGTTCAGAGGTTGGGAAAACAAATGAAGAGCTTGAGCAGGTATGGACGGCCTTTGACGAGCGAAGGGAATTCCAAGCTGGGTTTTTGGATGAGGAAATGGATCAATTCTATGTGGTTTTTGGGGATCTGATAAAGATCCTGACCCTGATCGCTTCCCTTGCAATAGTGATTACCTGTTTGGGATTGATTGGCATGGTAGATTTTGCCACCAAGGTTAGGATTAAGGAGGTTGGTGTTAGGAAGGTCCTTGGGGCTGAAAATCAGAACTTGATCTGGATCCTGTCCAGAGAATTTATGATACTGATCCTGATCACCATCGCTCTTGCAACACCTCTTGCCTTATTCCTGAATTCGCTTTGGTTGAATACCATGGCCAACCATATCGATTTTAATATTGGAAATACCCTTCCTGGAATATTCCTGATCTTACTGATCAGTATGTCGGTGATCTTTTATAAGACCATTAGCGCTTCAAGGGCTAATCCGGTGGTTTTGTTACGGAACGAATAGAATCAATTATGGATTATGAATGATGCATTATGGATAAGCTCATCCCGTTCAATGATAATTAATTTGTAGTTACCTGGCGCAAGATCTGAGGTGTAGATCTTTTGTTCCGGTGATTTGATTTCCACCTTCTTTACCACTCTCCCCCTGGGATCTACAATTTGGATTAAATCAGCTTCCAAGCATTCTATATATTCTATTTGGAGGTAGTCTTTTGCTGGGTTTGGGTAAATTTTAATTGCTGATTTATTGGCATGAGATTCAACTGGGAGGAGCATAACCCTATTGCGCATATAGATCTCAAAGGTATCATTGACCTTGCGGTGGTAATACATAATTTGTTTATCTGTTGTTAGGGTTGGGGCCTCATTGAAATCTACCAGGATCGTTGAAGTAAAAAGTACATGAGGTAGCCCAAAGGGAGAGGAGGTATTGGGCCTTGTCGCAACCATAATTTCCCCGATATCATTAGGGTTGGTGATGGTATCAGGAATTCTTGTCCAATACAACTCTAAAAGGTCTGGTGTTATATAAGGAGCATAATAGACATAATTACTTTGATTGATATTCGCCATTATGCTTTGTGAATTGGCCAAGGTCATGAAGGTACTATCATTGACTTTTTGAGCTAGTCCCATTTCAGTATCACATGGCCCATTGCATTGTGAGCCTGCAAACCTTGCATTATTTGTGACCAGGATCTGCCCATCCAAACTGATTCCATGATCCATTTCTATCCATCCTTGTTGAGGATCCTTATAAAAATCCCCTCTTACCCGTCTAATATTTGTCACGGTACCTGAATTGAAATCCCCCATCCAAAGATTGTTGGATTCCTGTGGGTAACCCCGGGATGAGGTCCAAATAAATACTCCGTTTGAATCCAGATCCGGAACCGCATTGAGTTGAGGGTTATTCACTTGATTCGCCCCTGACACCTCTCCCATAAAATTCCAGGTGCTGTCATTGACCCTGCTTGCATAATACAGTTTGGTATCAATGGCATTATTCTCGCTATTCCAGATCAGGTATTGCCCATCAGGGCTGATAAAGGGCTCCATTGCGTCTCCCAGGTTCCAACCATTAATGGTAACCGGGGTCTCCATTTCATATTTGAAATCCTGGGAATAAAGAGGCAGGGAAAGAAATATTAAAATGAGAAAACGCATGATAATAGTTAGGAGTTTTAAGTTAGGGGTTTTGATTTTATTACTGAAACTCGAAACTCATAACTCTGCACTCATTATTATCACTTTTTGGAGGCTCTTCGCCTTGCATTCTCATCAAGCAGGATCTTCCTGAGGCGGATGGACTTTGGTGTCACCTCTACAAATTCATCTTCCCCGATGTATTCCATGGCTTCTTCCAAGGAGAATCGGATCGGTGGGGCGATGGTGACCTTATCATCAGAACCTGCCGCACGGATATTCGTGAGTTGCTTGGTCTTGGTAACGTTGAGAACCAGATCATCCTGCCTGGTATTCTCCCCGATTACCTGGCCAGCATAAACCTCGTCATTGGGCGCAATAAAGAATTTTCCCCTGTCCTGAAGTTTATTGATGGAGTAGGCGATCGCTGTTCCAGTTTCCATTGCGATCAAGGCTCCATTTCGCTTGCGTTGTATGTCTCCCTTCCAAGGTTCGTAACCATTGAAGCGATGGGTGATCACCGCCTCACCTTGTGTTACGGTCAATAAAGGGTTTGTCAATCCTATCAGCCCTCGGGCAGGGATCTTGAATTCGAGGGTCACACGGTCCCCCTTGGTTTCTATATGATGCAGGTCTCCTTTTCTTGATGTGACGATCTCGATCACCTTTCCTGAAAGCTCCTCGGTAACATTGACATTCAGTAATTCTATCGGTTCGTGTTTAAACCCATCGATCTCTTTTTCAACTACCCTGGGTTGACCAAGTTGCATTTCATATCCTTCCCGACGCATGGTTTCAACCAATATGGCCAAATGCAATATTCCCCTTCCGAATACATTCAATTGATCCGGGGATTCGGTATCCTCAACCCTTAACGCAAGATTCTTTTCTGTTTCTTTCATCAGCCTTTCCCTGATATGCCGTGAGGTCACATATTTTCCTTCCTTTCCGAAGAAGGGAGAGTTGTTGATGGTGAACAGCATGGACATACTGGGTTCATCAACCGCAATAGGTTTCAGGCTTTCGGGTTCATTATAATCCGCAATGGTATCCCCGATATCGAAATTTTCGATTCCCATTATCGCGACGATCTCCCCGGACTCTATCTTATCCTTGGTTTTTTCTTTTCCAAGTCCCTCAAAGGTGTATAGTTCCTGTACTCTGGCTCTTTGAATTTCCCCATTACGCTGTACTATTGATACCTGATCGTTTTGTTGAATGCTTCCCCGGTGAATTCTTCCTACCGCAATCCTTCCCTTATAGGATGAATAATCGAAAGAGCTGACTTGCAATTGCAAGGTTCCATCGCGTTTTTCCGGCTCTGGAATATGTTCAAGGATCTGATCCAAAAGGAATGAAACATCTTGCGTTGGTTCCTTAAAGTCCGGCCCCATCCAGCCCTCCTTGGATGAACCATAAACAAGCGGGAAATCCAATTGTTCCTCTGTGGCGTCAAGGTTGAACATGAGCTCAAAGACCTGCTCATTGGTTTCCTCCGGATCGCAATTGGGCTTGTCGACCTTATTGATGACCACTATGGGTTTTAATCCAAGCTCCAATGCCTTCTGCAAAACGAATCTGGTCTGTGGCATTGGCCCTTCAAAGGCATCCACCAAGAGCAAAACCCCGTCGGCCATGTTCAATACCCTTTCAACCTCTCCTCCGAAATCGCTATGGCCGGGGGTATCGATGATATTGATCTTGGTTCCCTTGTATTGGATACTCACATTCTTGCTAAGAATCGTGATCCCCCGCTCCCTTTCCAGGTCATTTGAATCCAGGATCAATTCCCCAACTTCCTGATGCTCCTGAAATAGTTTTGATTGCACCAATATCTTGTCCACCAAGGTTGTTTTTCCGTGATCAACATGGGCTATGATGGCGATGTTCCTTAAGGCTTTTTGCATGAATCTGAATTGGGGCGCAAAGCTAAGACACTAAAACTTAAGAATGATTATGGGATATGGATTATGGATTATGGATTGGGTTTTGCTTTCAGATTAGCCTTTGTTGAAAGAATGATGCTTCGAATAATCTTCAAATTCCTGGTTGTTAAATCCAGAAGGTTTAAGTAGTTATCTTTCGATATGAAATCCCCCTCATTCAATACCATTAACCAGTACCTGGTTTCGGCACATTCCTTTTGGGCAATTGAGAGTTTGTGAATAAAATCTGCTTTGCTCTCACCATTCAAGGCCTCCTGAACATTCGCTCCGACTGAAGTTCCGGATTTCAGAATCTGCTTACTTAAAATGAACTCTTTTTGATCATTAACCAAGATTTTATACAATTTGACAATTGAAAAGGCCAATTCAATTGACTTGTCTTGGATAAGATTTTCTTGTGGCATAATACATTTTTTTGGACCAATCTAATTTAGTTAAAATTTTTAGTAATCCATAACCCATAAATCATAATCCATAATTGTTGGGCAAAGTGCTCGGGATTAAAATTTTAAATCAAACTCCCCCTTAGGAGTGCTAAACATTATTTCAAAGCTATTGGTGACGGCGGGCTGGCCTGTAGGTAACCAAGGCCTTCCGAGTTTGGGGACAAGGATCACACCTTCAAAGTCTCCGACCCAACAGAACTCTTCGTCGAAGCGCTGCTTGGCGATGGGAACAATTCCATAATCTTGCATTAATTCATCAGCCTTTTTCAGAGTATCCTCACTTGGCAAACCAATTTCATTAAGTCTAACAACCTCATCTATTGTAAATGGTCCTGTTTTCTTGCGTTTTGCATTTGGTCTTTCAATGAACTCTGCAATATTTCCATCTGCATCATGGAAGTATATTGCACGACCCCGATCAAAATGGATGATCTTTTCTCCTTGAAATGGTAGGAGTTCGATGCTGAGTCCTTCTACAAATTCAATGCATTCCTCCAGGCTCACCTGGGGTATCATGAAGGCAAAATGGTAGAATTGATCGCTTTCGCTTTTTCTGAAACTAAGTTCGGTTTCTCCGGTTTTTAATTTGACGGAATCTTGCGTTTCTTCAATGAGATTAAAACCAAGTAGATCCATATAAAATCTTTTTTGGGCAGCAGGATCTTTGGACTCCAGGCTTAGGGTATGAATGAGCATTTCTGAATTGACTTTGTATTAATCCCCTTAATTTCAAAACTTGTAGATCTAAATTTCCTGCTCTGAGTAATCAAAACCAAATATTCCTTGTTCTCCAAGTTGGTCTGCTTCTATTCTCATGTAGAAGCCATCAAAAAACCATTAATTCCTCAGCCTATGAGTATGATTGCATAGATATCCTCGACCTGAAAGACCCCCAAATACTTCCCATAGAAGAGGTTTTTTCAGACAGCCTATTAAATTCACGGTTTTCCAAACGCAGCCTTACTATTGCCAACGGCTTTGGATTGGTCCAGGATGTGCGCGATTATATGTTGCTTAGAAAGAAAGCGGTGAAACTCGATTTTCCCGATAGCCTTCGATTCGAGTTAATGGCAAGGGAAGGGGATTTTGATCAGATCTTGGATAATGGGATGATTGAATTGATCTCCGTAGGTAATCGGATCGATTGTGCCATCCTGCACCTTGAAAAGGTTCAAACCGAGGTCAGAAAGGCTAATCTAAAGTCCCAGAATTCATTGACAAATGCTGCGGTTATAGTGGGTGGTGCTGCTTCTGTATTTGTTGCGGGGATTTTAGTAGCTGAAAACAATGGAATTGAAGCGGGAAGGGCGATCGATTGGATAGGTGTGGCTGGGGGTCTGGCAGCTGTTTATTTGGCAGCAAGATCGACCAGGGTAGACAAAAAAGCCATTTTAAAACCCAATCGTAATGTGATCAAGGCTATTGAGACCGGTCAGGCTAGCCCCGGTGATTTTCCTACTTCAACCTGGTACCTTTTGAATCAGGGTTATTTGATTGACAGCACCGACATTACTATCCGGGAAAGGATCTTGGAGAATTGGTATTCATCCAACAGCATGCTTGGTTCTGAGAAGAACTTGGATAATTATGAGACACTTCTTGAAGGGGAAGGGATCTATACAGAAGAGATGCTTGAACTCAGAATTGATCTTTTAGAGGCTGTAGGTGTAGGGATCGATGCTATTCTCAGATCTATCCATGAGATTAATGCAGAGAGAAGGTGATCAGCGTTTCACATTGGCAACATAAAAGTCTATCCAATCCTTGCATTTCACCTTTGTGACCAACTCTCCGATCAGGTCAATTTGGATCTGGTCGAATTTTTTGAACCGCACACAGCTTTTCCCCATGTCCAGTTTGGTGGATACCACTTTGGCATATTCCTTCCTCCACCAATCGTTTATTTCAGGCATGGCATATAATCCCGAATGGTAGAGCGCAATAAAATGTTTTTGCGAGGCCATAGCCATGAAGGGTAGAGGCTCCTTGGGGTCGCAATGGTATCCATCCGGAAAAATTGAATGGGGAACCACATATGCGGGCATTCTATATTGCAAGGTTTCTTCAAATCCATCAGGTAGATTATCCAAAATTACCTGACGCAATTTTTGCATGGGCTCCTGCCTGTCCTCCGGCAAAAAGTGGAAATAGTCCTCAACATTTTTTACTGCAATATCTGTTTTCATTTTACTTTTTTCCAGGTGAATTCAAAGGTTTTAGGCCAGAAATCGGGCTTTTCATTCTCGTAATGATTGTACTCAAAACTCGTCACGGTATTACCGTCCTCACTGATCTGCCAGGTAACTTTTTCCTCGGCGGGAATATTACCCTCAGCCATAAAGTAATCCTGCCCTGAAAAGGTTTTTGATTTTTGATCGAAATACAAGGCATAGTTGACCTTCCCGGGCCAGTTATCATATAAATACAGGATATCATAAAAATCCTGTCGCTTATCGTAATTGAAAAAAGTTCTTAGTTCACGGGTATTTCCTGCCTGACTGGTCCAGGTGGAAATGCATTCCACATAACTGCCCTTTAGGGCTTTGGTACATTCCGCCTTTACGGTTTCAATTCTTGGATCTTTGCCCTTTTCTCTTGGGTAATAAGCTGTGGCAGAACCCTCCCACTTGCCCACCAATTGTGCTAGCCGGCCTAAAGAAGATTGTGAGAAAGAAGCCAGAGGAAGAATGAAAAAGATAAGGAATATTATGGATTTCATGGAGGGATTTTTCGATAAGCAATTTAAAGGAAAAAATGGCCTCAATGTCAAAGGGGTCTGGAAAGGAATGTCAATAAAGAATTTGCTTAATTGCTTTTCCAGGGATTGGAAAACTTTGGGTCATTGATAAAGGAGGAATCCGTAAGAGTTCCTAGGAATAGTATTATGTCTTCCTTTTGATCCTCTGTTAGCCCAAATCCTCCATTTCTGATCGGGCCCATTTTTGAATCCAGATTCACACTTCTATTCACTCCCTCACTGTAAAAATCCAGTACTTCATCCAGAGTGGAGAACCTTCCATCATGCATATATGGGGCGGTTAAAGCCACATTTCTCAAACTTGGGATCTTCATCCATCCAAATTCACCCGGAATTCCGCTTATTCCTCCTTTTCCCTGATCCTGATAGTCCTCTATTCTATTTATTGGATCCAGACCGATCTCACTGAATTTTTGCGTGGTTCCAAGGGCATTTGCGTCGGTTGTGTGGCATTGCAAACAATTTCCCTTATCCTGCTCATTCATTAAAACAAAGCCATTGTATTCCCTTTCACTCAAATATAATTCCCCCCTGAGAGCCTTATCGAATTTTGAATTTGAGGATATAAGAGCTCGCTCAAATTGGCCAAAATCACTCCTGTCTAGTCTTTTGACTGCCTCTATCCATTTCAGATTCATTTCTGTGTGTTCTCGCAACGGAAAAAAAGCCTGTTCCTCAATGGACTCGGCCCTGCCATCCCAAAAAAGGGAAGGGTACCATGCAAGATTGAACAATCCAGGGGTATTCCTTTTTGCTGGTAATCCACGGGTACCTTCGGAAAACCTTTCTGGAGAATCGGAAAAAGCAACTTCCTGCCTGTGACAACTTGAAAGGCTGCTGTCAACACTTAATATCGGGTCGTAAAAAAGATACCTTCCCAATCTAAATCCTTCCTGACTTACAGGATTTTTTGGGTTGATCGGCATTTTGGGAAACCCCTGAAGGGCAGGAAACTTATAGGGGGTCAGTTGTGGTCGATCCCCAAAAAACAAAAGTTGAAAGACCAGGAAAATCCTTAAAACCAAGGCTGAATCAATAGTTTATTTTTTGATCAGGATCTTTTCGGTTTCGCTACCCTTATTGGTAATGATTTGCAAGAAATATACACCCTCATTTAAATGGCTTACATCAATCCATGTCTTTAATGGCCGATCCTCCACCCTATAAACAATTTTGCCTTCTGAATCTCTGAGGGAAATTTCCTTTATGACCCTGTGGTCCATGTCCTTTTTTACCTGAATGTTTATTCTGTCAGAACCTGGATTTGGAGAGACGGCAAGTTCTTCCATTTGTTTTGCCTTATCAATGGTATGGACAAAGGTGAGATGAGTGCTGAGATTGTCGATCATCCATCCATCAAGGGAATCGCCCGGAGGGTTAGACTCAAGAGTGTATCGAAACGAGAAAGAGTTTCCCTGACTAAGGAGATACCATATGTCGAAACAAAGCCATATATCTCTCCATGTGGTGTCAGTACCTGTAAATGCCCAACTTCCGCTAGGCAAAGTATCAACATTCAGCCAGTTAAAACCGTAAAAACTATAAACCAATGGGTTATTAAAGGCATTTTGCCAGGTTTGGCCACTATCAAGGGAGAATTCAACCACCCCTCCATCTTCGCCATTTTTGAGATCCAATTTTTGTACCCATTGTATGGCCATGATCGAAGACCATGTAAAGGGTAAACTATCAACATAAAAATAAAAACTCCATCGACCGCTGTCCGGATAAGCAAGGATGGTGTCTGTCATAATTACGTTGGGATTGGAATAGGCCGAATTAAAATGTGGTTTTTGAGGTGGCCCTACCTGCCATACTGTATCCGAAGAATCCGTGAAGTGTATGAATATAGAGTAGCCCGGAAGCGTGTCATTCCCATCAAAGTATTGATATCTCTGACCCCATTGGGAAAAACTTTGGTTATGGATCAAAAAGAAAAGTAAAAAAAGGAAGGTAGCATTTTTCATGTCGGTAGTTAGGTTAATTTAATGATAGACCAAGGCTTCAAGAGTCAATTCATTTATGATTGAAATTAATAAATTGAGCTTATACTTCATTACACGTCATTTCCGGAGGGTTGAGTTGGGTTCATCCAAAAAAAATTCCCCTCCTCAAAATAGAAAAGGGGAATTAATTATTGAATTAGGTTCAGTTTAGTCCTGAATGCCGAAGACAAGAACAGCCTCATCATCCTCATCCATGAGCTCAAGCATGCCATCATCTGTCAGGGCCCAGAATTTCACTTTTGAAAGAGCATCCAAAAAATCTGCTTCCATTTCTTCATTATCCTTGCAGGCTTTTTTGGTTACAGACACAGGACCAAAAAGGATCTGATCCTCATCAATGCTTGTGACCTTGCCGGAATAGTTATTGCATCCGGTATATCCCGTGTATCTTTTTTCCTTGGCATATATCTGGATGGTAGGAGGATTGGGGCCTCCGGTTCCGAGGTCGTCGCCCATCAGGGATTCAAGAACCCATTTGTTTTTGAGTTCCATTTCATCACCTTCCTGAGCATTTGCCTTCAGCCCCAGCATCAAAGCCAGCGCCAATAGCAGAGTGGGTTTAATTAACGTTTTCATGATTCATCATCTGACATAGTTGTTTGTTTTAAGTATTTATCTAAAAAGGTTAGGATCTTCCCATAACCATTGATCTCGTTTTCTTTTTTGATAAAGCCATGCCCTTCATCAGGAAAGACCACATATTCTACTGGAACCCCGTTAGTTTTTACAGCTTCTACGATCTCATCGGATTCCACCTGCAATACCCGTGGGTCATTTGCTCCCTGGAGAACCATAATTGGATTCTTCACATTTTCAGCGTGGAATAGGGGCGAAATATTGTACAACCTCACCGAGTCTTCGGTATTCGGGTTACCCATTTCAGTATAAAGCGCTTCCCTGAATGCTTCCCAATAGGGGGGAATGGATTTTAATGTTCTCAACCAGTTGGTGACTCCAAAAATATTTACACCAACATTGAATTCATCAGGGGTAAAAGTCATGGCTGCCATGGTCATATAACCCCCATAGCTTCCTCCAATGATCCCTATTTTTTCGGCATCTATATAGTCCTGAGATTGGAGCCATTTTTTTCCGTAGATGCAATCCTGAAGATCCTTATCGCCGTGATTCTGATCATCCATCTTGTAAAATGTCTTTCCATAGCCGCTACTACCTCTGTTGTTTACCGCCAATATTGCGTAACCATGGTTCACCAGGTATTGGACCAAGGAGAAGTATCCGACCCTGCTTTGCCCTCCTGGGCCCCCATGAACCCAAACAAGAGCTGGGACCTTGTTATCCGCTTTGGCCGTCAGAGGTTTATAATAGATGGCTGGAATTTCAAGGCCATCAAATGACTTGTACCTAACCACCTCCGCTGAAACCAGGTCATCAGGGTTGATTTCCGGATTCAGATTTTCGGTCAATTTGTTTAATTCTCCTGTTTCAATGTTATAGATATACAGGTTGCCAGGGGCTTTCGAAGTGGAGACATATAGCCTCATCAGATTTTCGCTTTTGGAGATCCCCACTGAAGAGATGTCGCCATCCTCAATCTCAGGTAGTTCCACATCCTGGCCAGTGGTATTGTCTACCATCACAAGGCTGTTTTTTCCATCTTCATTGATAGAGGTGACCCTGTATTTTTCTGTTTCACTCAGATAACTGTAGCGAACATCCCAATCGGTCTCGAAAATGGTTTCCCTTTCACCAGTCTCGATCTCATACTTGACCAGATACCTGAATTCCTTGCCTACATCTGTGGTATAGAAGAAGTATTTGCTGTCCTTGCTAAACCCGGAACTGATATAGTCACCCGGATTATCATCTGAGGAGATCTCGGTCATCTCGCCACTCTCCCTATCCATAAGGAATAGCTTGGTTTCACTGGTGGTGATGGGCTGGCCAATGCTGAAATATTTCTCGTCATCGGATATGTCGCCAATGTCGAGGCCATTGTCGTTTTGGTAGATCATCTCTGATGACCAGTCATCTGTATTCATCTTATATAGATCGAAGAACTGAGGATTCCTTTTGTTGGAGTAGTAATACATGTACTGATCATCAGCACTCCAACCGCTGAAAAAGACTTTTTCCTCCTCACCAGGTGTGAGATCAGTTGAGGTTCCATCATCATTCAAAAGGTAGATATGGTCGATCTCATTCCCACCTTTGTCTGCGGAATAAAGGATCTGGCCTGATCCAGGCACATAATCGACCGCAAAAAATGATTCCTCAGTGGAGTTGGTCACCTGGGTCATTGAGCCGTCGGCTATATTGATCTCATATAGATTAAAAATGCCGGATTCATCGCTGTGGACAAGTATCTTGGTCTCATCGTTTGAGAATTCTCCACCACCTATCCGGGTATTCTGATAAAATTGTTCAATTGAATACTCCTTTGGGACATAGGCCTCCTCCTTTGGAGCTTCAGAACAGGAGGTTAAAAGGGCAATGCCCAGAAGTAAGGAAAAAAGGGTTTTCATATCTCTGATTTTTTCATTCAAGAGGGTGAAATTAGGTCTTTTTCAGAGATTAAAATGAAAACCCTTTGCTGATTTTATTATTTGGGACTTAGGCTCTTACGATATTAAAATTGAAGTTCGCGTTGCCAAATGCCCCATAAAGCCGCACCCAAATTGGCAGGATCATTTCAGCCCCCCTGGCGGTGGTAATATCACCCAGATATATGATGTTTTTTTCCTTTCATGCTAAGGATGATAACAAGGCTTTTACCTCCCCCTTTGAACACACATCATTCTTTCACTTGATATCGTTTTAATCCCAGCACCTTTTCATACCATTTCGCCGACACCTCAATATCCCTTGCTCTTATGGCTACATGGTCCAGGAAGTTGATCTTGAGATCTTGCATCAGTGTTGTATCAGGATCTTGCGTGATATTGTATTTCCTGATTTCCGCAATTCAGCTTTGATGATATAAAGTCCATTGGGAACGTGGGTCAGATCTATGTTTTCGAGATCTTGCGTTTTATAAACCGAATAACCCAGCAGATCAATAAGTGCAATAGAGGAGTAGGATTCGGGATGCTCGATTGAGATGCGGGAGGAGGCTGGATTGGGGTAGAAGTGAAACTTTTGATCATCTGAAATTGGATGTTCGATATCAACAGTTGTATTTCCGAGGCTGTCGATCCGGATAATTTTTGGCCTTCCTAAATCAACATATGTATTTTGTGGGCAATGATATACGGTATCCGAATGCCCTGTTAAGAGATAACTCCCCTCCTTTGTAATAGAAATATTATTTGAACTATAAAAGGCCCCAACTTTTTTGAAGGACAGTTCCCACTCCTCTGAAAAATTTTTGTTCCATTTTGAAAGGTGTAAATAATCCACAAAGTCGCAATAATGTCCAGAACAGGTAAAATAGCAATAGCCAGAATTAAGGGAAACCAAAAATCCCCCATCAGGGGTCCGGATCAATGAAATTGGATTGTACACAAATGAATTCCCACTTGAAGGTTCAAATTTTGAATCCAATAATGCATTTTCGAAAAATTGTCTTTTTATAGTGTCACCCTCCTTGGAAAACTCAAAAAGGCTTCCTCTTCCTCGATCAGGGCCTCCAAATCCACCAATTACTGGCCATGAAGTAAATGCAACTAAATAAGTGGAATCTAGTGCGATCACTTCAACTGCATTGTAATCCTTGGCGTCAAAAAATAATTCCGGGTATTTTCTCTCCCATATAATGTCTCCATTTTCTCCAATATTTTTTATGGAAGGGATTGTTGTACAGCAATTTCCGTTAGTCGTTAGACTTGAATCACTTCCGACTATTATATACCCCGAATCTAGGGATCTATATATGCCATGGATTTTATCGTTAATGGTTTTGGAATGTAAAGAATCCCCTACAGAGTTGAAAAACATTATTGTGGATTTTCCAAAATACCACCAGGGATCAGAATATGGAATTAGAAGGAGAAACCCACCATCTATGCTTTCCAAAAGCTTAATTGATCCAAAAAAATCTACCGGTTCATTTCGCCTTCCTGTTTCTGTTTGCCAAATAATCTTTCCAGTACTGTCCAGTTCTCTTATAAAAATATTGCCATAACCATTCCATTGGCTAATGTTGCCGGCCAACAAGAAGTTATTTCCTTTTTTAATACAGGTGTGAGCAAAGTGATTATCGTTATAAATTGAATCCCAAATTTTAGATCCAAAGGGATCTGTTTTCAAAATATAGCTTCCTTCACTCCAGTTGAAAAAGGAAAGTAGATTTCCAGATGGTAATTCATGGGTGACTATACCAAATGCATACCCATTTGAGTTGGGCCTGGGGTAGAATTTATTGAATTGGATCTGCTGACCTTGTAGATTGAAAGAAAGGAGAAGGATAGGTATGATAAACCACCTCATGTCATTAGGATTGGCCTATCAATTTACAAATTTCTCGGCTAGGGGAGTTCCTGTTCGATCAGGGAAATGGTCTCTTCATACTTTTTTATCATACCCCACTGGGTACCCCATAGATCCTGCTTGACCTGTGCAATGAGGATCACGGCCTCCCTGTATTTGGTTTCTGAATCGAAATTCAGGAATTTTTCAAGGTATAGGTTTCTGATGGCATAGATGTCGTTCTGGTCGTTGTAAACCTGTGAAATCTGTTGGAGCATATCCAGATCCATTCCGATAAAAACGTTCCCAGCCTTTGCGGCATCGTACATACTATGCCTGGGGTTATAATCACCTATCCCTTTCCAATTTGGCAGGCGCTCCCTCATAGACCTTTCAAAGAAATTTTCCCCAAGAAGATCCTCTGACAACTCCGTTCTCAAGCTATCAAATGTCATGAGGAAATCGGTTCTGCTTTCTTTCAATCTTTGAACCTCAGCAAGATTGAGTTCCAGCTCTTTTTTAATTCCGCGTAATGCTTCCTCCCGATCACGGATCAGCCGCTGATTCGATCCCCATTCCGAAAGCAACATGCCCAACCATACTCCCAAAAGGACTATAACCAGTTCGGCAAGGTAATCGGTTAATTTTGCCTTTTTCAGATTGGGTAATAGCTTCATTTATACTTCAGCGATTTCCAGTTTTGATCTGCCTTTTTTCCCAGTTCCTCCGGCCCTTCTTTTTTCCAGCTATTAAGAGTATTGGTAAAATATGCATTATAAAATAGGTATAGCTTTCCGTCCCTGATTTCAAAAGTTTCGGGGTTGATATCAACTTTCTCACCCTTTGCCCCCATGGCATATGCGCACCAACCTCCATATTGGGGCATATATTTCTCCGGATGATTATTAAAAAGGACCAGGTTTTCCTCTTTGGAAAATTGATAAGTGGCCCCATCCACCTTTAATGAATATTTCTCCTGGCCCTTGACGGCCTTTCCGTTAAAATATTCGACCACATCATACCCATATGCCACAAGCCCCTTCCCGAGGTTGTAATCCACCTGCTGCCCAATGCTTGCAATGGGGAGAAGTAGAATTAAAAAGGCAAAAACCCTGTTCATTTCTGGCATTACCTGGGATTTATGGGAATAAAATAAAGCAATTTTGGGTTAGTTCCTTGAAGGAATTTTTGATATCCGGATATGGAAAACGCTAATTTTTTCCCTTTAGGATGTTTTTGAATCGGGTCCCGCTGATGTAATGGTCCTCAAGTAGGACACCATCCTTGATCAGGGCAAAAGTTCCGAATCCGGAGGGTGCCTTTTGGGCTTCACTGTGAGAATCGATTTCCTTGATCTTTAGTTCCACCCCATTGTCCATTGCGATGTTAACCAAGGCCGATACACAGGCATCATGCCAGGGAAAT